>LNAC01000046.1:2732666-2897335 GCA_002007465.1 Ailurus styani | reverse complement strand
GGGAAAGATGGGATGGGGAAGGAGACAAACCATAAGAGACTCTTAATCTCACAAGACAAACTGAGGGTTACTGGGGCTGGGAGAGGGTAGGGATAGGGTGGCTGGGTGATGGACACTGGGGGGGGTTTGTGCTATGGTGAGTGCTGTGAAAGGTGTAAGCCTGATGATTCACAGGCCTGTACCCCTGGGGCAAAGAATAATAAAAAAAAAAAATAAAAATAAATAAAAAAACAAAGAGGGTCGGTCCTCTGACTCGTAAGCTCTACATCTGTGTTTTTCCTCCATCACGTTTCTTCTCCCATTTGAAGTTCTGTGGGGATTTGCCCCGGAGGGACAATCCCAAGTGGATCCCACGCCTGGGTACTCAACTAGGACAGAGCATGAAGAAGCGCAGCATCAGCGATAGTGGTTAAGTGCGGAGAAGGCGGGCCAGTTACGTGCTGGGTCAGTAAGAGGAATCCACAAGGTCACAGGGCAGGTGGAAGATGTGAGGGCAGGTGTAACCTCATGTGCAACGTGCAGGTAAGTGACTGGAGGGCCCCTCTGCTTCTGCGCAGTTTGCTGACATCAGGTAAGTGCTTCTCTGCCGGCTAGCCCCTGCTGCTGCCAGCAGCCCTGAGCAGTGAGTCCTGCTTGCTGCTCCGACCTGGAAGACCCCTCCTGGATCTCCGTGATCCAGCAACCCAACGTGTTACCCACAGCTCGGTAAGCCTCCAGGACTCCAACACACTACCCACAATTCCTGAAAGAACTGTTGGATGTCAGGGTGGTTAGCTGGGGCTTCAACCAACTTCTGATTATAGCTTCTGTAGAATATGAATATCACAGATCTTTTTGTTCCTATGTCAATGTAAGCGATTACTCATTCTGAGTTACTAAAATCTCCATTTCTAGAGGGAGGATAAGAAGGTTCCCAAATTTGAACTTCAAAGGCCGGCCCCAGGATGAGTTATAATAGGCAAGCACAGCTCACTTCACACACCAGTGATATCTCGAACCGGTTAAAATAAACAGAAATCCCACTGCAAATTCAAGAACTCATAAATTGTAATCGTTAATTATAAATGATATTTGTACTGTTCATCTTTACGTGAAAGTGTGTAACAGTCTCTAAATTTATACTTTCACTGAGGCTAATGTCCCCCAATAGTGGATCTCACAAATTCTCATCACAAAGAGCGCCTGGGTGGCTCAGCCGGTTAAGCATCTGCCTTCAACTCAGATCATGACCTCAGGGTTCTGGGATCGAGCCCCGTGTTGGGCTCCCTGCTTGGTGGAGAGTCTGCTTCTCCCTCTGCCCCTCCCCTTACTCATTCTCTCTCTCTCTCAAATAAACAAATAAAACCTTTTCAACATTTTCTCATCACAAGAAAAAAGAAATTGTAATGGTATGAGGTGATAGATGTTAACTGAACCAATGTGGTAATCATTTCATAATATAGACATACATCAAACCATCATGCTGTACAACTAAAGCTGTTACAATGTATCATGTTTACAGTCCTAATATTTGATGCCATGTATCATACTTGTGCACCTAATGTTGCTACAATGTATCATACTGCACACCTAACGCTGTTACGATGCATGGTGATGTGTGTCTTGATGTGTTACAATGCATCATGTCGCATACCTAAAGCTGTTACAATGTCATAGGTCAATCATATCTCAATAAAAATGGGGGGGGAAATCTCTCAGAGTAAAGAGGCTCTCCGTGTAAACTAATAAAGGAAGAAAGAGCTTAATCAACAGGGCTAGAAGTATCAGAAACTACTAGAATCTAAAGCACGATGCTCTGCTTCTACTCTCTTAGGAAATAAAAAATAAAGCCTAAGACTTCCCTATAATTAGGAATCTTATTTAATGACTTATTATTTATTTTATTTCCACTGGCCAAACACTCTGCTGGTGAAGCGATAAGAAGATATCATTTTTTCAGGGGGAAAAAAATCACCTGTATGTGAGCAGTGGGCCCAGATCTCACGGGGTTTAGGCATCTCTGTTCATGCTATCCTGAAGCCCACTCACCACCTACGTCAGGCGCCGCCAGAGGAGACGTCCTTCCACGGTGAAGGCCACGTGGCCTCTGTGAATCAGCTCGGGGCACCAGCTCCTGTCACAAGACTTGCCTCTGTGTGTGTATAAGGAACACCCTCACCACTCACCCGTGTTTAAAACCAGACAAGAGTGTTAACTGAGAGCAACCTGGGGCAAGAGTGAAAATACAAAATAAAGAGCATCACCTCACCAATCCTGGATTTGGGCATACCAAAGCTGCTCTCAAGGGTGATGCGTAAGGTGATCGATTTGAAAAGAAATCAGGATGCATTATAAGAAGGCCATTGGTTCCATTAAAAGACCACAAGTCGCTTTAAAACTTCAGATGGATTTGAATAAGTCCCTTTTTAAAAACCAGTATTAATCTTATATGTTAATTTTTAGGACCTGCATTTGGAGATGGCAAGTGGCTAACTTTCAATTCCCAGATAGGGCATTAAGGAGCATTTGTAATTGGATTTTATAATAGAGAAAGGTGGAAAGAATATAGCAAACTGCTAGTTTCACTTTATATTCATAGCTTTGGAATTTTAGATGAAAATGTGAGATACAGCCCTGCCCATTGCTGGAACAAAGGCAGGAGTTCTGTAGCTAACAGGGAAGAAAGCTTTTACTGCTTTTAAAACTAGTGGGGAGGTTTCAAAGGTTCAGAAAACAAACCTCTTGATACTGAATGACTACATTATTTGTAAGCCAAGAGGACACGAGAAGGAAGTGAAGTCACAGAAAGTTCTAGGGTCTGCAGTGAAGGTGATCTAGTGAGTGAAGGACCAGGCTTCGCCCTGAGCCCCGTGATACTCCAACACATGGATGGAAACTTTGGATACCCCTTGTGACCACACACATGGAAATCACAATAATGACCCATCGGACAAATTTAGATTGTGGGCTGATGGTCCTCCAAACACTCATGCCTACTTGGAGCCCCAGAGCACCACCTTATTTGGAAACGGGTTTTTATAGATGTCATTCATTAAGGATCCTGAGACGTACTCATCCTGGAATTAGGTGAGCCCTAAGTCCAGTGACTGGTTTCTGGATACCAACGGGAGAGACACAGACACCGAGGAGAAGCCACATGAATATGGAGGCAGAGACGGGAGGGAGGGACCACAAGGCCACAGATCCCCAGAGCTCCTAAACGCTGGAAGAGGGAGAAGACCCTCCCCTGGAGCCTCTGGTGGGAGCCCAGCCCTGCCATGCCTGGATCTCAGCGGTCCTGCCCTGCCTGGATCTCAGCAGCCCTGCTCTGCCTGGATCTCAGACTTCTGGTCTCCAACGCTGGGACAAAACAGATTTCTGTTGTTTTAAGCCACCAAGTTTGTGGTCATTTGTTAAGGCAACCCTAGAAAACTAATATATTGAGATTTCAGAAACTTGCCAGCCATTTGCAAAAAATGAAGATGGACTTTGGAAAAAATCATAAGTATTGTCTTGCTTACCACCATTGTTTAAAATACCTCGGGGAAAAAAATTAAATAAATAAAATAAAATACCTCTGGAAAGAACCAAAGAAAAAAAATCCCTATAATAGAGCTCTATTCTTTTGGCTTGTTTTTATAACTATCAAAACCTGATAAAAATATAAAGATATGCAGATTAAATCAGATTAAATTTTTTTAATTTTTATTCTTATTTTTTAAAGATTGCATTCAATTATTTGACAGAGAATCAGCAAGAGAGGGAACACAAGCAGGGGGAGTGGGAGAGGGAGAGGTGAGCTTCCCGCTGAGCAGGGAGCCTGATGAGGGGCTCGATCCCAGGACCCCGGGGTCATGACCTGAGCTGAAGGCAGGTGCTTAACCATAGAGCCACCCAGGTGCCCCTAAAATGTTTTTTTTTTTAACTTTAAGTTTCAATTCAAGATCATGTGCATACCACAAGTATAAATTGTCTCTCTTCAAGCTAAGCCACATGTTATGAAGATAAATCCTGAACTCATGACACCAGCCTAAGTAGATGTTTCGAGGAAAATGGAACTTTTCAGTATCTGTGAAAAAGGAACAGCTGCCAAATGTAAGAAGTGGAAATAAATACAGTCTACGTAAAATTAGGCATTCACAGATTCTGACAACCAGGAGTTCACCCATACTGCAATAACAACGACGACAAAAAATTGTTCAAGTAAATACATCCTCTCCTTTGTTAATTAGCTTCCACTCTGCAATTTGGAGTCAAACACACCATGGCAGCCAATCATCCAGAAGGTGTTTATTACCTGGTAGACACTCCGAAGACAAAAGGCAGTATGAGCTATGACCCCAGCCCCCGCGGAGCTTGGAAATCCATTACAGGAAGTAAACAGTAGGCACAGGAAGAAACAGAGCCATATGCACCCGAGTGTGAATTTCACGGTTCAAAATTAATGGAGGGACAGGGAACATGACGGCAGGTGACCCTCTGTCCCCAGAGAAGGGAAGTATCCAAAAGCAGGTGGTTCTCGGCCTTGTGGCCGTCTGCATCCCTGCTCCTCCTCATGAGTGGACACTGAGGGGGACTGGTAGAGGCCAGATGCACAGCTCACACCCTACAGGGCACAATACCGACCCCTGCACAAAAAGAACATTGGCCCGAAACATCAACAGTGCTGCTCCAGTAGTTTAGAAACATGACATCACTCACAGACCAGCATAAGAGGCCACGCACTTGCCCAGGGCGTGAGGAAAACAGGCCTACTCCATGAATACATGGAAACAAAACATAATGAACTTGAGCACCGGTATGGACATCATGAAACAGAAGCCAATCTAGCAGCCTTCTGTGCTGAATATTTATCCATAGCACTCACCATATCGTAGGACCCTGTGCATTTTATGAGATGTGTCTGGTCTTAATTTTTCCTCAATGCAATAAAAATGTTACACGCTCAGGGATTTTTGTCTTTTCTGTTCACTACACTATTCCCAGTGGAAGGCACCGTGTGGAAAACAGCAGGACCTCAATATATATTTGTGGAATGAAAGAATGAATGAATGAAATCCACTGTTGTATTTTTCTTGGCAAAGCTATCTTTGTAAGAATAGGAAAAAAGTATGCTATCACTTTCACCATCTCTCACTGTTTTTTTTTTTTAATTTAAATTCAGGGCTGTCCCTATAACACCTTGTGAATTTTGCATGCCAATTCCCAGCTGAAGGATGCTTTGTCAATTTTTCTTGATAGTTACAGAGAGTTTTATGCCTCATAGTCAGTGAATAAATCGTCACTGCAATTTGGTCAATGCTGGTCTTCCCCTGATAGACGTATCAACTACTGCCTAGCTCGCAAATTTAGATTTCCAAACCTGCAGTATCAGGAACAAATCCCCGATCGTGGTGACGATGTTTGAAAGGAGGTCCTATCTGTAGACCTTTGCAGAGTGGTCTATCCGAGCTACGCTTCACTCACTTCTTGCAGCCATACATCAGGGGAGTGCAATGATTAGACAAGGCTGACAGTGGGGGGCGCCAGAGGGACTCTGCCCTGGGTGGGCTGACAAGACAGCACGGGGCTTGCAAGAGGCAGGGATGGAAGGGGGCCAGGCTGTTTGGGGGATGACAGAGAGGTTTTTTTTTTTGTTTTTTTGAGGACTGAGGATGGTTTTTATTCCATTCATTTTCCAGAGCTGTGGCCACCTGAAGCTGAGGACCCAAGTTTTCAGATCCATAAGGGGTAAGAGAGAGCCACAAAGGTGAGTAAAAGTTTCCCTCTTTGTGCTCAGTGTTCTGAGGAATATGGAACCTTTTCCATTGAAAGTGCTTGTTTCGCGATTTCCTGTAGAACTATGTTGTGGATGGGTAGGAGGATGGAAATGAAACATGTAGGGACAATGTCGTGTGAGATATGCTTGGAAGTGCCCTCACCTTCCAAGTGGGCACCTTCCATGTGGGTGTCTGACAGCAAATGAGCTCCAAGGACGGATGACAAAATCTGAACAGAACGAGCCAAGAAAGTGCATTAGTAATGGGGGAAAAAAAAAATGTTCCTCCAAGAAAATCCCAGGCCCAGATGGCTTCACTGGTGCATCCTACCAGTTGTTTAAAGGAGCATTAACACCAACCCTTCACACTCGCTTGAAAACCATGGAAGCAAAGAGGACACTTCCCACTCATTCTGTGGGGAGACTAATCCCCTGATACCAGAAGCCGACAAATGCATCACCAGAACACAGATCTACAGATTCATCTTTTTTTATGAATAGAGATGTAGAAGTCCTCAAGAAAAAAATACTAGCAAACCAAATCCAGCGACATACACAAAGGATTATTCACTGGAACCAAGTGGGATTTATTCCAGGATGCATGTTTCGCTTACTATTCAAAAATGGCTTCATGTGATGTATTGTGTCGATAGAAAACAGGACAAAAAGTGTATGTTGATCATTTAAAACATTGAGTCAAAATGGAGTGAGTTAAAAATAACACCTAAGACTATACAACTCTTAGAAAAAAATACAGAAGTAACTTAGTGTCACCTTGACTCAGGCAGACTCTTTATACACAAGACAAAGAGCAAAAGCAAACTAAAGAAAAAACACGTAAATGGAAGTACCTCACAATTACAATGCATTTGTGCTTCAAAAGGTATCAGCACAAAAGTGGGAGAAAACGCAAAATGGAAACACGTATTTGCAAACCCTTTATCTGAGAAGAAACATGTATCTAAAATATTATGCTAAAAAATAGCTTTAACAACTCAATAAAAGCTAAGTAAAAATGGGCAAAAGATCTAAATAGACATTTCTCCAAGGAAGACAAATGGTCCGTGAGCACGTGAAAAGTGTCCGACATCATTAGGCCTTGGGGGAAAAGTACAACAAATATGATACCGCTTTATACCCATTAGGATGACTACAGTCAAAAAGATGTGAGCCAGCGTGTTGGCGAGGATGTGGAGAGAGTAGAACCTTTATGTTGGTACACACGCAGCCACTTTCAAAATGAAATTGGAAGTTATTCAAGTTGTTAAACAGAGTTAACCTATAGCCCAGCTATTCTACTCTTAGGCACATACACAAGAGAGACGCAGATGTATATTCAGGCAAAAACTTGTACGTGAATATACCAGGCACCATAACACATAATACCCAAAATGTGGGGACAACCTAAATGACCATCAAAAGACAGATGGATATGCCACATGCATAACAGCCATACAACGGATTATTCTTTGGCCATCAAAACATGACAAAGTCCTGACAGATGCTACAAACTACAAGGATGAACGCTGAAAACACTCTGCTCAGTGAAAGGCGTCAGACGCGGAGACCACACGGTGTGTGATTCTATTTAACAGGAAAATGTCCAGGACAGGCGAAGGTGTAGAGAAGGGATGTTAGGGACAGTCTAAGTGTTTGGGGGTTGGGAGGGATAGGTGCTGGCTTTGTTTTTGGGGGACGATAGTGTTCAAGACTTACGTAGGGTTGGTGATGACGCCTCTCTCTAAAGATACAGAAGGATACTGAATTGTTTACTTTAAAGGTGCACGTGGTGTATAAAGTGTTTTAAAGAAAGGATACAGAGAAGGTACAAGTGCAGACAAGCCCAGTGGGTCATTTACAAGAAGCTTAAGAAAATAAGGATGTGGTAAAAAGGCGTGAGAAGTGTTTGCAGGGCCATAAGAAATCCTTATGACATCTGAGTGGTCCTCCAGAGAACAGTTTTGATGAAATAGGATTAAAAAGGAGGAAATGGGTTAATGACAAGATCCAGGGATGAAACAGACACAGTAGAACTTAAAAAATCAGGAGCATGGAAAAATGAGAAGTGGGAGTGACAGAGTAGGTACCATTCACCCAGGATGCTTTTTTGGGAAGATGGGACATCCGTGCATACTTTTCACGAAGAAGTACCGTACCAAAGCATGAGTGATATTCCTAAATGGGGTCAGTTGATGCTTAGGAGGGACACAGAGAAAGAAATGAGGGGGAAAGGTACTCAGAGGTCCAGAAACGTATGGCAGATCTCTAAGAAAAAAGAGCAACGGGGTCATCTAAACAGGTATCAGGATATTTTAGTAAAGAGACAGGGGGTCACTTTGAAAGACAGGAATCATTCCTCAGTCCAAGCTGGAAACATTTCCTTATTGCAAAAACTGTTCTCTTGGTTCTGGCACAAGTCTTAGTTATATTGGGTAGAATTGATGGTGTTTCTCTGGGAGATCAGGTCATACATATGTCTACACTAAAATGTGTGTCTTTATAATGCATTTATGCTACTCACCCGTTTATGACTGTACCCATTTCACAGGACAGAGCTTTCCCTCCATTGTACTGAATGCAATGAAAGTCAGAGCATATAATCTCGAATCATTTACAGAATCACCAGAGCCTTGTGATTGATTTACCTGCAAAAAGACTTTAGATCTTGCACATCCAACACCAAAAGGGTGGTTGCATGGGAAGTTCTAAAATATATCTGATTTTTTTTTATAGTGGGAATTGCACACTTTACTCAAAAAAGCTGTTATTTTTAAAATAAAGAATATACTACTGTAAGCATTAGACGCAACATATGCAATAATGTTACAATGTAGTTTTATTTGAGAAATACTTTTATATTCTTAAATGTGCAAGGTAGCTGCCATATCCGAGTTGCATTTTTCCTTCCTAAGAAATTCCCTTTGAATTTGCACCTTGCAACCACGTGACCTCACACAACTCAAGACGATCAGCTGTTCACACACTTGGTGAGAAGAGAAATGAAGAAAAGATGCAAAAGGAAGAAAGGGCCTTATCTTCATATTAACAATCGGAAGAGACTCTGGTCTGAACACAAACATTCCCAGGAAAGGACAGTTTTTAAGGTGCATCCTGTGTGACTGGTAACTCAAACTTACATGACGCTCTTCAACCAGTTAACTGGAAATTATGTATTAATAGATTCTCTAGATTCTCCTATCAAGTGTGTCCCAATATTGTGATTTCCAAACATGGCAATTCCCAGTTAAATAAAAAGTCAGCTTCCTTTAGGAAATTCTGAATCATTCACAAGGGATCACGGAGATTCTCCACAGTGTGGCACAGGCTAGTCAGTGGTTTCGTGCACTTGAGATGAAAAGAAAAAAGTCTTGGGTTCTCACTTCTCCCCACCCTGACTTTCTTCACCCCAAAAAATCGCTTCATATCCCTGGACGTCTCCACTCGCTGCAGACATGGACCTGTGTCACCTCCAAACAGGAGGGAGCTCTTTGCTTTGTCGTTTATGTCCACATTTCCATGAGTGCCCTCCCCATTATCGTCTTCACCCCAATGCATTGGTTTCCGTGTTTGTTTCCAGGCTCCTCTAAAGTACCAAAGACAGGATTTTAATCCTGAATGATGCCTCTTACTTGCTGAATAAACCAAATCAATGGAGTGGGCGTTTTCAGCCACCAGGAGGCAGAAGAGGAAAGTCCAACCCAAGGGCCACCAAGGACAGACTGGACCATGAACGTCTCCATCCTCAGAGTTTACGTTCCACACCAGCAACAACAAAGACCACATTATGGTGCTTCCAAGTGAGTGTTAAATGCATAGAAACCTTCTGATGAAGAAGACGATGAAAGCAACATATTTGGGGCAGAAAGAAACATGCCTTGTTTCTTTCTTTTTTGCAAGGCCAATGCTTGCTTGCACAGCGTATGCATGTTATGACTGTGGTCTGGAGAGTATACCCCCCTGCCACCTTCCAGCCCATCTTAGAGACCAACACTGCAGGGAAGACCCAGAGCCTGTTCTCAGAGGGGGCTGATCCCCTCTGCCGTCCACTACAGAGGATATTACGCTAACGCTTCCCATCCTTTCCACCACTGACTTTGATATCCTGGTTTTGCGCGGCCCCACACAATTCCTCTTGCCTCTGGATCCCATTTCTTGCTGTTTCTCCCATATTCCTTGACTTCTCTACCGTTGTTTCTTTTTCCCTAAATGCAACATTTCACCTTTTCACTCTAGCTATTGAACTTTTAACTGCATTTTAAATGCAACTCTTGGGGCACCTAGGTGGCTCAGTGGGTTAAGAGTCTGCCTTTGGCTCGGGTTGTGATCTCAGGGTCCTGGGATGGAGCTCTCTCCGTCTAGGTCAAAATAAATAAATAAAATCTTTAAAATAAGTAAATAAATAAAACAAGTGCAATTCTTCCTATGGGAAATCAAATTAGGGAAAACCTGCAAGGAGAGGAAACATAATGGGAGTTTGGAGGGTAGTGTCAAGACAGGCAGATCCTTGAAAGAGGAAATTATTTTTTTTCCTTTTATCTACGCACTTATAAAACTCTTGTCCCGATAAATAAGATGGGTTCCATCTGTAATTTAAAACAAAATCCTTAATAAAACACAAAAACAATGAAAAGACAACAAAGAGTCTAAGAAAACAATAAAACATGGCCATTTGCAAATAGCGAGCAACATCTCTGACTCCCAATGGAAGAGAGATGGACGTGGGCTCTGCAGAGCACCTGGACGGTTTTCAACAGAGGTGCATAAGGTGTATTATAGGGACCCACATAATTGTCGTGGAGGCAAAAGGTTCATGTATGATGCACACAATATGCAATTTATATCATAGCTCTTTACAGGAATTTGTCAATCCTGTATCCCAATGATTCCCAGACTCCTTTTATGGAATGGGACATGGAACGCCCACATACCAAATGCGTAAGAGTGAGACTTCTCTGACCGATGTCAAGGAGCTGTCTCCAAGTGCCACCCACCCACCCTCAATTTCAGATGGAAACCAAGACCCCGCAAAGGAGACCAGAACTGCGAAGGGGAACACACCATTGCAACATGCATATGGCTCTTGTCACATGAATTTTAATCCCTCTGCTCTTTGTCCTCTGCAAGTAGACTACCTTTATTTCCAACCATTGCTGTGTTCTATTCAAAGTCATGACATCACTGCACCTAAGCAAATGTATGCAATTACTGTCCCTAAAGACAACTTCATCACACCCCTACACAACCTGCTCTAAGACAAAATTTTCAGAATAGCTACTAGCACCTGAAAAAACAAGCAGGTGTCTCTGGTATTTTTCTTTCTTTCTTTCTTTCTTTTTTTTTTTTTGAATCCTGGAAAAACTCCGTTATATAAATCCATGGGCAACTTTCCTAAGACCATAAAATATCCGTCAGGTGAGAGATCTGTTGAAGTCACCATCTGGCTCAGTGGTGTTGACTCCAGGATGAGCCACACTCAGCAGACAAAGAACAGGCAACAGCCATAACATACACAACTGGCATTAGATCTACACACCGAAGAACTTTGGTATGACCCATCAATGCTATTGCTGCATGGATACCACCATCGCCGGAGCACCCTAATAATGAATGAGCAAACGATAACCCACTGGGAGGTATCCCCATCACCTCCCAGCCTTTGACTTTTTGTACGTAAAGTAAGTGAACCCCTGCTAGGAGGTTGGCGAGGACACAGTGAACAGCTCCAGCGATCCAATCACCGGCCACACTGCAGGCTCTCCCTAAGTTCGCTGCCGATGCAGAGTGGTCAGACCAGTCTGAAGCAAAAATAATTTAAACCATGCAAGAGGCACCACGTCGCAGGGTATCCAACACGGTAGTAAGTTCATGGGAGGTAAATGAAAATGAATATTTGAATGGAGGTGGAATTAACCAACTCAAGATGTAAGGGCAAATGGAAGACAGTTAATGAGGGAAAGGAGAAGCAAGAGAAATCCATAAATAAATTCCAGATATTTCTATTAGAAACCATGAGAGAGGAGATTTTTCTTTTCTTCCAAAGATCTTTGGACACTTGTCATGAAGAAAGAAAGAAAGAAAGAAAGAAAGGAAGAAAGGAAGGAAGGAAGGAAGGAAGCAAGAAAGGAAGAAAGGAAGAAAGGAAAGAAAGAAAAGAAAAGAAAAGAAAAGAAAAGAAAAGAAAAGAAAAGAAAAGAAAAGAAAGGAAGGAAGGAAGGAAGGAAGGAAGGAAGGAAGGAAGGAAGGAAGGAAGGAAGGAGAGGTCGATTTAATGGAACTCAAGGGTTGGATATATACAACTTCCCAATGGCCAAGTTGTAGATCAGAACAAAGAGGAAACATGTTTATAAAAGGGTAGCTTCTTTGAAAATAAGTGGAACACTACTTCGATCTGCAGACTCGATGTAGGCATAATTAATTACCTTATAGCTATGATGATATATCCCAGTTTGCCTGGGACAATCCGGTTTATTAACAGCGTATTAACAACTCTCAACCAACATGGCCTAGCTGGTCAATTACAGGGTTGATGGCCAGCAGGATTGTGCCACACAGTTCTGATGAAAGAATACATTCCTATTTCAAAAAGCAAGTGGGAAGATCCTCCTGTTTCTAAGACAAGGCTCTTATAATAATTTTTTTTCATTAGGGATGTTAATTTTAGAGGATGTTATTTGGTAGAGATTAGCAATTACATATCTGGCCAGTCGCATCTGCTTCTGTGGATCAACAATGATATGAATATGTTGTCCAGCAATGTTAATAAGAATGGAAATTATAAACTGATGGGGCGTCCTGGGTGCTAGTTGTGGGCTGTGAAACTTCCCACGATCACCTTGCAAGGCAGAGAACGCTACAACGTTCCATAGAGACTCTGATGAAATTCGCTGCCTTTCTGAAGATCACAGTTCAGACCTGGGGTGTGGGGAAGATGTAGTTCACTTCTGTCTCATCCTGAAATCTATGTTCACTCTATGCCCCAGCCTCCTGCTTGGACCGTAATTCCCCTTATTTTAACCCTCTCTTTTGGGTGGGAAAACAGCATTTATAACTCCATAAAAATAATGATACCAGCAAGATTTTTCCATTTTTTTCAACAGGAATAAAGCATTTATGTGCTAATGAACGTTTTGAAGAAGAAACTCAATATTTCAACGTTTTGCTCAAAACATATCTACTCGTCTCAAAAGCACTAATTAGAATGTTCGTCGTCATGCGGGTTGAGCCATCTTATTTGATCATCTTTTTAAATATCTGGATCCCCCTGGTTAAAAATATTTCTCAAGACTCAAAATAGCGACTTCATTGAAGCTAAAGTGCGTGCCGGGGATGGTTTTCAAGACAATCTGAGCACTAGCAAGATCCGCGATGGAGATAAACTAAGTCACATTTCAAAATCTCGACCGCCTGTGTAGAACCAGCAAAGTTGGCACATTTCACCCCAGCAAATAAAAGGGGGTCTGTGGTGTTCTTAGCGCCTCCACAGTAGCTCATTCGCGGAATGTAAATAGACTGGCATAGAAATGCTAAATTGATTCTTTGATTTCTCGGTCACCCATTACAGCTCTGTGATGTACCATGATTTCTCTTTTTAACCCTCAGTTGCCGAAGGTAGACTTCAAATTTTTCAATGGGAAAAATTCAAAAAGCAAACTTCTTTTCTTAAATTATATATATGTCATTCATATGCATAATCCCTACAACATTTTCTTAAATTATATATACGTATACATGGACATAGATTTATGTATGTGTGTATGTATTTGTATATATATATATTTATAGGCGCATACACAGTGTGTGTGTGTGTGTGTGTGTGTGTGTTCATCACCCTCACAGCATTTTCTAGATCTGCACATCATTTCACAAACTGGCCCAACTGATCAGAGATCTCCATGTCCAGATGCGTAATATAGCTTGGTCTGACATGGGGAAAATCAATTTCCTTTGAAATCTAACCTCTTAAGGAACATCAACACATTGGGCATGCAAGAGAACATTCTGTCACTCCCCCGAAGCAGGAACTTGCTCAGTGTCCGTTGGTTCATTCAGAAAACAGAGCCCAGAGCTCCTCCTTCGTGGGATGCGGCTCCACGCGGCCCCGCACACTGCCCTCTTTGAAAAGGCTCTGCACAGTGCCCCGACGCGGTGTTTCCTCTCCACCTCTTCGTTAGAATGGACTTTTTGTTAAAGATCAAGAAGCACGATTTCCTGTTTCAAGCACTAGTAGCCGGAGGGACTGGCCAGAAGCCGCTGGAAAATGTAGACACACACGCACGCACACACACACACACACACACACACACGCAATCAGTGCTATGTGAAATTAACTAAAATGATTCTACCAAGACCTGGCTCATTAAGACCTATGAAAAAAGACAAAGAAATAAAACCACAAAGTAAGTGGGCTCTTGACGCTAATGCTTTTTACTTCCTTTAAAGTAAAAAAGAAAACAAAACAGACAAACAACAACAACAAAATGGGGAATTTCGAAGTCTTTCTCAGTGCTCCAAAAGGCACAACTTTGCAAAACATCTGTGGGCAATTTGCATTTCTAAATTAGAAATGCAATTCGACCAGTCACCCCGCTCTGGGGGTCTCTCATAGGTGAATGTTTTCACATGTAAATGAAAAAAAAATGCTCAAAATAAAATTAAAACATCGAGGTAAACATAAAATACTCTTGCTAATAGTTGTCTATTTGGAGAGAACGTTCTCAGCCGTATTTTTTGTTTCACGGACCTCCACTGGGTCCTTTATTTTTTATTTTACTGTTACCACACTGCAACATACACGGTTCACTCCATAGAGTCGCGCTGTGAAAGACTCAATTTCCAGCACTGTCTTCATGCATTGTTGTCTTGAAAACACTTTTACCCACGCCTGGGACTATCAGTCACAAAGCATACACCAAGCAGACAAAACTGCCTAGGAAGGTACATCTGAAAACACTGCCCCCTACCACATATATATTTTTTCTAAGCTCTGCACTAGGGAAAAATGAAGGCAACTCCGGAACAATGGAGAGCTACCCTGGTGGATGTCCACGAACTTAGCCAGCGTCCTTTTATGGTAAGTCATACACTGCTGCAAAAATTCAACCAAGAGCTCAGCTCCACTGTGTGCAAACACAATGGTCCCTGTGACCCCACAGCAGGCCTCCGACGCTCACAGGTCATCAGTGAAGGAATGAGGTGAAAAGTTTTCCAACACAGGAGGAGCTAAGTAACCTAAGTCCTTAACGACAGAAGAAAGCCAATGTCTCTGGCCATCACCACCTTTCACCAAAGTATCACCCGACAGCAAAGGGGTTTCCTCCTCAGAGCTGTGGGCCCTCCCAGGGTGTCCTGTGGCCCAAAGAAAGAAGAGGGCTTCTTTTCCCCTTTTACTTTGGCGACCCTGGGGCCTGCCTTTGTTTGAGGAAGGCCTGGGGCTCCCTGGAGTACAGCTCAAGAGTTCAGCAGGGCAAGCTAAGACGGCGCGCCGAGCTGCAAGCGTGTCTCGCACCGTCCAGGAAGCCCAGAGCAGACCTCCGTCCGCATCGGAGGAGCACAGCTCAAACCGTCAGTCCCCGCACAACGCCGGCCAGCGGCGCCCGTGTGTCGCCGTGCCCGGCGCGGTGCTGGCACGACGGTCACTCACCGAGGACGCCCAGACGGTAGTTCAGGGTTATGACGAGGACGTTGCCGTAGCTGGCCAGGACGCTGCCGTCGACCATGTTGCCCGTGCCCTCCATGTAAGACCCGCCGTGGATGTAGACCATGACCGGCTTCTTGCTGTTCTGGTCATGGATGTCTGGAAAAAAAGTCAAGGCAGGAAACACGATAAAAAAATCGCACCGATCAACAGAGGCGAAGGGCAAGGGACATGGATTACTTTTCCCTGTTTTGGCTGCAATCAACCAGGTGTCTATTTTGGAATGACAGACACCTTGAAAAGACTGCCTAAGAAAAGCGGTCAACGGGATGATATTTTCTGGTCCTAAAAATGGTATTTTGAGAAGCGTACAGACATTTGAAGTCATATGAGTACATCTGTACGTTGCTCTATATCCCTAAACCAATGAAGTATGTTGCTCTATATCCCTAAACCAATGAAATATAGGGAACTTAGGTGAAATTCTTTCCTGAACAGGGCTCAAGGCCTAAAAAGCTGACTTACTGAAGAAGCACATGGCATGATGTTTTCAGCCATGAAGTTAGTGTGAAATCAACTTCACAATGATCACTGATCTTTACTATGGCTGTCCTCTTTATTCAAAGGTGAGCTTACAGATTCATTTCCAACTTCACAATGAGCACACGAGACTAGCAGTCAGACTTAAGTGCTCGATACAGGATGCATGACAACAGAAACCAAAGAAAGGGTGAAAAATTATCAACAGAACAGAAACGAGTACCATTGAAAAAGCAAAACAAGATGCCCAAGCAAATGTGTTTGTTCTCATTTACGGGCTGTAGTCATAGCTCAACACATTTAAGTAACAAACACAAAAGCCACGTAATGAAAATGACACAAGACTCTGGCCTCAAGACGGAATTCATGAAATGTCACGTATTTTCACAGAGACTATAAACTCCCATTGTGATGTGCATCCAATGGGTGCCCTTAGTCATCCCTTTGTTGCTTTATTGAGCACCGATGTAAAAACTATGTTTTGCGATGATCTGTGAGCACAGAAATTCGGAAACCATGTGTCCACTTGTGGAAACTGCTTTCTAAAAAGGTATTGATCGCATAACCTGTTTAATCAGTCCTTATGCTTATATTGAATGTTTCAGAAGACTAACCTCAATGATAATTATTTTTGAATCTGTATGTATATATAGAGATATATACACAGAGGTGTGTGTAAATAATTTAAATATCTGTATGTTATCCAAAGAAACCCAAATGTACCCATGTACATTTATTTTGACCTTTTTATCCATCAAGGCATTTTGTTTTCTCTCCTAATTCACCAAGACACTTTTGAAATATCAGAAAGGAGTTTTAAGGAAACAAACCACTATCATTTAGATGGTGGCTGCTAATAAAATGAATTATGATCACAATGTCAAAACGAGTTCATTGGCTGCCTCACTGAGGGCATGCAGAAGGCTTGAGAAATCCACTGGTCACAGTCAAGTACAGGAAAGAGTATCACGGCCCCAGGCTCTGCAGATACCGAATAGATAGCAGAAAAGATCTTATTTCCTCAAATAAAATTCAAATATAGAATAAAAGTCCTTTATTCATCATCTATGCATCATGTGCTATGTGGAATCTTGAAAGACACGGCTATCTGGAAAGGTGTGGTGTTTTGCATGACTTATTCCTCTCTCTCTCTCTCTGGATCCTGATTTAGTGGGTCTGCCCCCATTTCTTTTTCCAGTACACGCTGTTGGCTACACCACTGTGGAAAAGGAATAAGTAGAGATTTTGAGGACTGTTTGAAGGAGAAACTCCTTGGAGAAAATACTAAGCTAACATCTCTGAGCTTTCCAAACACATAGAACAAGATTTTTATGAGCTTTCGGGAGTTATAACAAGATGCCCTATTAATACAAAGTAAAAAGAAAGAGAGGAAGAAAGAAAGAAAGAAAAGAAGAGAAAAGAAAAGAAAAGAAAAAGAGAAAAGAAAGAAAGAACGAGTTATTGCTTTCCGTGAAAATTGGGGGGCATTTTATGGTAAGGAAGTTGCATCTCGAACATTAAGAAAACAGGTCCTAAAGATCAAACGGAAATGCAATAAGAGATGCAGAACAAGAGGCAAATTATCTTCCCGGCTGGTGCAACAGAACAAGGAAAAGGCTTGGGGTTTCGTTTTAATACATTCCCCCCCCCATCTTTTTATGTGGTCTGATAGAATCTTTTTTAAATGAAAAAAAAATTTGTTGCTTTAATACATTTTTGAATTCTGATAAAACTGCAGGCATTCTGGGGTCATGTGCAAAGGAGGTGGAGGCTGGCAGAGCCAGGTGCAGGGTATGCTACTCTAAGGCCATCACAAAAGACCCCGCACACAGACATCGCAGGTAGGGACAGCCCTGCGACCACAGGGGAATGACAACAGCAGTAAAATAACAACCACGTGAAGAGAAGCAGGCATGAAAGCGACATCGGCCAAACTTCTTGGAGCGCAGTTGTTTTAGAAAAGAGGTCAAAGGCAGCAGCACACGCTGTAGACAGGAGGTCGCTGCCCGGCAAGAAGTCACCAGCCTCTTCCCTGCCTTATGACGCCTGTCAGCCCCAAAGCCGAGACTTCTTCAAGGGCCTTCCTCTTCTCAAGAAAACAAATGGAGGTCCGTGCGTTTTGCTCTCTGGATGCGAGAAATACACTTCTCACCTACCGTACGGAGCCTGCACAGGAACACACTTGGGCCGCCTCGTTTCTTTGAAACCATCGATTCTGCTGGAGACATAGGGATACCTTGTGTTCCTTCTGGCTGAGAGGCCACTACGTCCCATATTGTCAAAAACATGATCTACTTCTGGGGGCAAATCTGTCAAGTGACTGGAGATCCTTCCCAAAGCAAGAGAAGGGGGGGGGGGCGGGGGAGGGTGAAAAAGCTTTCCAACTAGCCAGGGTGGGAAAAGAGAAAGGGACAGATTTAGAGTTTGGGACCTTTGTGTTTGTTTGTTTTCGGATCTATGCTATCCCTGTTTTTCTGCCCCTGTAAACACCGCTAAACAGCGGCCCTCAGAGAAACATCTCGTTAAAATACTGTTCATGTATTTCACTGTGAGCCAGAGAAGATTCCTTGAAGCCTATTTTTAAATCCATATATTTAAAAAAGAAAAGAAAAAGAAACAAAAGCTCCAATGCCAGACACCCAAAAAGGTGTATGAAGGTGTCTCTCAGAGCTTGGCAGCTCATAGAAGGAATTAAGAAGACCAAAGCTCCAAAACACAATATAACGTACAAAATTACCTCTGGAAGAAAGAAAAGAACATATACATGCATGTTCGAAAATTTCATTTTCTCTTCTTATGACCAAGCCAAAAAAAAAAAAAGAAAAAAAAAGAAAAAGAAAAAAGAAAAAGATGGGTTTTCTTGTAAATAACATTTTGGGGTTTTTTTTACTCACTTCATATTTAGAAATGTTTATACTTCTCACAGGTCGTTTGCATTCATGTACAGGGTCCTTGGGACTAAAAGGGACAGTAGTTTCCAAACAAGAAGAAAATAAAGAAGCACACAGAAGTGTACTCGTTTCAGAGAAGGGGAGGAAAAAGAGATTGAAATTAAAAAAAAATAGAGAGAGAGATATAAAACCATGCATCAGGGTCGAGCTTTGAAAAAACAAAAAATACCTTCATCTTCACCACGGTCATTACTGGTTATATCATCTGCGTTTTTCTTTGTGTTGGCTCCTGGGGTCATATTGAGAAGGAAAATAAAGGGAAAAAAGAGAATTCAAAAACAACAGGTTTGCAAAAAAATCAGAAGAGAGAGAGATACTACCCAGTAAAAGAAAAAGAAAAATGTCACACAAAAAGCTGAAAGTTGTTACATTTGGAGTTCAAAAAAATGAGATAGGGCGATGCAAAATGCATAAAAACATAAAGATGTCAAGAAGAACGAATTCAAAATGCGACTTGCGAAAAATATTCTCTATCCTGTGAAAATGCAGTTTGGGGGTCAAAATGATAATACTGCAAAAAAAAAAGAGCTAATGTGAGTTTGAAAAAAAGAAAATTAAATTATTAAAAAGGATTTTCCACATTCTTAAAAGAAATGCATATGACGTATTCAATGTTCCTCTAATTTTAACATGTGACAATCTACATAAATGCATGAAATGTCACCAATACACTTTCATTATGACATTCTATAACGTAAGAGAAAACACATTTATGCAATCAACTCAGAAGGACTTTCAATAAAATACTGAAAATTGACATTCGTTTCATGCAGAACTTAAAACAGAGCATTTCAAATACAAATGAGAAACGTCAATTTGTTAGTTAATTTAAATCATGACAGTCTCCTCTCACCAGTGGCTAGAGAGCTATTACCCACTACTTGCTCCTGTTTAGTATAAAAACAACAATAACACAACTACCATTATCAATTAGGTTTTCTTAAGACAAGAGAAAACATTATACATCATGTTCTCTGTGTTTGAAACACATAGTAAATACTACTTTGGTGTCACTGCTCATTGAATTTAAGATAAATAAAATCACCTACCTTGATGACCTGGAACATAAGCTACCTAAGAATGTTCAGGGAGACAAAATATGGGGAGGTGGGGGTGTCCCTCGACTGTACAAAAAAACACTCTCTTACACATTCTGTATGTAGTGCGCCATTTTGGTTTTTCCTATTTTCTAAATACAACAAGCTAAAACATTTCATATTGCTTGTAATATTTGGTTAATTAGCTCAATTGTCTTCTTTTTATAGACAGACATGGGCCTGGGGGAATGCATATCCCAGATCCGTTAACTTCAAAAGTGCCTGAATGACATTCTTCTAGAAGTTCTACTTAACTCAAAGACATCCTGTTTCAAAACCAAGATTGGAAGTTGTTGTTTTTGTACGTCAGTTATGGCTTTCTTATTGTCCATTTTATGTGGTTCAACACTTCCTAGCAAACAGACCTTGGTGGGTGGGTGAGAAATGTGATTTGCTGATTTTTGAGGCTTAACTACTCCTACTACTGATAATTTCAAGCATCTAATATAAGGTCATTGAAGGCAGCTACGAAGAGGTGCCTGGGACCCCTTGAGACTCTAGGCTACCAGGAATTCAACCTCATCTACCTAGAAGTAGAGTTGATTCCTGTTGGAATCCACCTGTTTTCCATAAAACACATTCATGTCCAGGCCCTTAGAAAGCATCATGGCATCAACATGTCAATTTCTTATCATCATTAGCTTGATATCAAATCTATTTATACCCAACAATCCATTGAAACTACACTCCATTCAACAATCCATTGAAACAATCCATTCAACTACATTGAAATATCTAAAAGGAAAAACTTTTTTAAAAAATCAGATGAGCTTGACTGTCTTTGGGGTTGTTTTTGTCAGGGTTTATCAGTATAGAAGCTATCTTAAAGCGAACTAAGGGAGTTGAATTAATGATGCAGTTTCATATAGGAGCCTAAAAGGGATGCCTTTCCTAAAGTATGTTACATGAATGCTACACAAAACTCTTTTACAAAACAAGTCCTCTCATTTCCAGGAAAAAAAAATTCCATTCATTCATGGAAGAAGATTTTATAAGCTTCTACAGAAACTGGTCACTTCTTTCATTTAGAAAGAAAAAAAAAACAGCTAGAAAAAAATTAAGGTGTAGTCACAGAAGTCACAGGAGTGAGAATGTGCTGATTTAAAGGATTCCTTCCAACAAAATGTGTTCAATTTGACTCCCTCTTGCAATGCAGCATCCAGAACACACGACTCGACATGGAGAAGGCGTTCTTTAATGAAGACTCAGCACCTGCACTTCGCCCTCCCCAGGAGCCTGCTCTGATAATCCTGCCCTTTCCTGAACATTCTTGTTCAGAATCTCTTTTCTCTTCCCCGCGGTGTGCTGTGTCCTGGCGTAAGCCCAAAGGCCATTCTGCAAGCCAGGTGTCAGGGAAGTGAAAATGCCAAAATGTTCTCCTAAGACCCACCTCTCTACGCCTTCAGGCTCACTGTCAGAGTGCAAAATGGGAGTGATTTGAAATACATCTTGGGCTGCATGAAAGGCAGTGCTTGGGGAACCTTTCCCAACAAAGAGAGCAAAGTTCTGAAGATTAGTAATGCTCTCACAATTTTCATAACTTAGTTCCGTCAGTAATGACGTAGCAATCCCGGATAAAGTCTTGCCTCTGATTCCCTACCAAATTTCTCTGTTAGCCAAAGTGTGACTTCTACAAGCTTTGCTGACGTATGGTTTACATATCATAACATCAACTTGTGAAGCATAACATTCAATGGCTTTTTTTATGGAATTGTACAACCACTGGCATAATCCAAATTTAGAACATTTCCATCAACCTAAAAAAGACTGTATCCGACTGAAGGGTCCATGTTCCTATCAGTCTCATTAATCTACTGTCTGTCTTTGTAGATTTGCCATTTTTGAGTGTTTTGTCTAAAAGAGTTCATATCCTATGTCGCCTTTTGTGTCAGCTTTCCTTCACTTAGCATCATGTTTCCAAAGTTGTGCATTCGATAGCAGGGGTCAGTTCTTCATTCTTTTGTATAGATGAGTAATACTCCACTGTATGGACACACCACATTTTGTTTTTCCACCTGTCAGTTGATGGGCATTTTTATTGTTTTCATTTGGCAGCTATTAGGTGGACAATGTTTTTGTTAGGATATATGTTTCCCTGGCTCCTGCGCAGATATCTAGGCATGGAATTGCTATCTTATAGGGAAAATTCATGTTTAATATTTTAAGAATCTGCCAGACAATGTTCCAGATCACCTGCATCATGGTGCATTTCCATCAGCCTAGATAGGGGATTCCAGATTCTACATCCTGTTGCCAAGCTCTGTATTATCGTTTTGGTGATAGTCATCATTACGGCTGTGAAATGGTGTCTCCTTGTGGTTTTAATCTGCAGCTTGCTAATGACGTCGTGATGTCCCGCATCTTCTCACATGCCATCTTCTCTGGAGGGAGGTCTGCTCAAATATTTTGCCCACCTTTAAAATTGGGTTCTTTGCCCTCCATTATTGGATTATAAGTGTTCTTTCTATTTTTCAGATGCAGGTCTTTTCCCAGAAATATGATCTCCAAATCTTCTCTCCCGGTCTGCAGGTTCCCCTTTGGTTTTCTCAATGGCGCCTTTTGAAGTGCAGACGTTTGTTTTTAATTTTGATGAGGTCGAATTTATCGATTTTCTTTCAACGCTTGTGCTTTTTGTATTGAAGAAATCCTTGCCTAACCCAAGACCCTGAAGATTTTCCCTTATTCTCTTTCCTAAACGTTTAAGAGTTGTAGTTCTAACACCTTTTAATTATTTGAGTTACTTCCAGTGTGGGATTGTTAGCGTATGACTATCCCATTGTTTCAGCACCATTTACTGCAAGACTAAGTTCTCCCTCACTAAATTCTTGAGATACCATTGCTGAAAGCCAGTTGACTATAAATGCCAGGGCTGAATTTACTTCTGGACTCTTTTAACTATATTCCATCCTGCACTTCTATCCACAGGAGCCCCCAACTTTCTTGATGACTATAGCTTTAGAGTATGCTTTAAAACAGGGAAGGAGAAGCTCTCCAACTTTCTCCTGCTTTTTCAAGATAGTTTGCTTATTCTAGGTCCTTTGCCTTTCCACACAAATTTTCAAGTGATCTTGTCAACTGAAGAAAAAAAAAAAATCACCCAGAGATTCTGACAGACATTGTTTGCCCAACTGCAATTTTGAATTAATTGTAGATAGCAGAGTGTGACCCAGAAACATAATTAGATATCACTTTTAATGTACTATGTATATTTAATTTTTCACCCTCTTGTTCTTTTTCAATAAGTTGTTGCTGGATTTTTCCTTGCAAATGTAGCTAATTAAATGACCTCGAAATCAATGGAGTTCTCTTAAATATCTAATGTAGTTAGATTCGTGAACTATGGAAAAAAGGTTCTGCTGGAATTTATTGCAGAGTAAACCCGTCTTCTGTAGGCCAAAAAAGATATTTCAAGACCCATAAACACCATGAGTGTCTTCCTCCCTCCCCATGTGTACACCTTCTCCCAAATGCCAGAAAAAGACTCCTTTACATCTAAATAATTAGCCTCTCTATCAAACCTCCATGGGAAAGTAGCTCTCAATTTTAAAGAGAATATTTAAGCAACTTCAAACAAATATACAGCTGTTCCATTATTAAAATTTAAATACGATTTTATAAATAAAATATCTCAACGTCCCTGGTCCTGAAGGAGGTCCATCATTTTTTTATACCTGTTCTTCTCATGTTCCCTTTCTGTGCTATAATTCCATCATTTTCTAAAGTAAAACTATTTCAGGGAGTACTTTGTATCCTAAATGGAAGAGAAATACTTTGTAAAGAATTGAGAAAAGGTAGACCATGGTAAAGAGGAAGATGAAAATCAATGAAAATCCTCCAGATGTTGCTGTTAACATTTTGAGGCAAGAAAGTAATTTTCTATTTCCTCTTTTTAACTCTTCATTAACTTTGTTGCCACTTATGCATGCAAATCAACAAACACAGTCATGGAATACTGTGAGGTGGCTCTGATATTTATGCAAGAATAGAAAGAAAGGATAGAACCTAGGAAATCTTTAGGATTTTCACTCTTAGCATGAGATAGTGTATTAATAATGAATTTACCGGTTCACATTTATTTAATTTTCTTGTCTCTTAAGAGTGCAAATTCCAAGTGCGACTGAGCCCTGTTTTCTTAAATACAGAAAGAGCGTGTCTTTGCTAAATGCATTACTTTCATTACAGAGGAAGCTGTGTAATGGGTTATAGGGGAAATAAATGCTTTCCAGGCCACCACAGATGGGTGTGTGATTGATTAGTTTGTCACTCGGCCCCCCTCAGAGGAATGCTTTTTTAATCCTCTAATTTAATAATGGGTTCATTTCACCAATAAGCTGAATGGGACCTGCCTGCAACAAACTGCCCATGCCTCATTATTTAATTCGCTGTTCAACCCATTTCTTCTACAAACGGGTATTGACGTGCTAAATATGGTAGCCTTGACCACCACTGGCTATACCCAGAATTAATACTCCACACATCAATGTTAACGTGTTCTAACATTTACTTGAACGTGATTAGCTCCTCAGTGAATCTGAAACATAACATGAAACACTTAGTCTGTGGGCTTCATCAAAAGCCATGTGGACTTTGGACATGGGCTACCCACTGAAAATTCACTTTCTGCATTTGCATGCATGCATAAGCATGCATGATCTATGGCTTCATTTTTTCTTTTTTAATTTTTCTTCTGAAATCAGAACATCTGAACAAAGATGGGGTCTCATTCAGTGAAAATGTGTGCAAGGCTGGGAAAGCTATCAGATGCAGCCTTCAACAAAGAGGCTTCTCCACACCAGTG
Source organism: Ailurus styani (assembly GCA_002007465.1). Classification (NCBI taxonomy): domain Eukaryota; kingdom Metazoa; phylum Chordata; class Mammalia; order Carnivora; family Ailuridae; genus Ailurus; species Ailurus styani. Next base: position 2,872,578 of record LNAC01000046.1, on the reverse strand, counting down.
TTTTGGTATCGAAATGCTGAGTTCCGGACTGCGGTCTTGAGATCAAGTACCTATGATTCACCCTACAGATATTTATTATGCAACTCAGATGTGCTTGATGTTTTCTTCCTAATCATTGTGAATTTTGCTATAGCAAAATATTCTTCCAGTTAATTTATTTTGGGTTGTCACTTTAGGAAAATTGAAGTCATGCATTTGTGATTGCAGTAAGGGCAAACTCTTATTCTTCCTAATTTTCTACCAGTTTCAAAATGTTTTATTGCAATATAGAAATAACAGGAGGTATTTTGGGTTTGGTTTTTTTTTTTTTTGTATTCTTTTGGTATGTTTTCTTCTTTTTGTCTGACTGGCTTGGGAAGACAGATTGAGAGAAATACAAATAATAATTTTTTCCTTTCTCTTGGAATTAGGAAGAATTGTTTTCACACTTTCTTTGGTAGAAAATCAAAGTCGATCTAAAAATATATAGGTCTCTGATCTATGTTTGAGTTTTTTATTAAAATCTCAAGGCACTGCATGGCCTTACATTAGTATTTTTTGTTGTGAATTTGGTTATGGAAATGTTTCTATTCTTGGAAATAAAAGACAAATCCTATTAGATTTGAGTCTCTCCTTTTTATTAGAATGTTCAGCTGATAGACTATTTTATCTCCCCACACAATCTCCAAGAGCTGGAGATTAAATCACAGTGTATTTAAAAGCTGCAACTAATTTAATATTGGATTATGCTCCATGCTTTCTCTGCACCTGTATTTAGAAAACTCATGTTGAAAATGAAATTGGCTTTTATTTTCCTGAAATAGCTCGAGGAATGCTGTATTTAAAAAATGATAAACCTCTGTAGGTATGTATATATATATATGTATGTATGTGTATATAGATATATATTTTTTTTCCATGCCAAGAGATTCTGGAAGATCTTCAGTTCTTTGGCATGGTTTTGACTCTAATAAAAGCTTCCTTCAGTAGTCAGAACCTGGATGCTGGTAATGGGATGCATCTCTATGCCACGAAGTTTGGGTTGCGGTCCAGGAATTAGAGGGAGCTGGAACCTTTGGCTTTTTGTCCCTTTGCTGTCAACATAGAGGGAGAAACTGAGGATGTCTCAGAGTGCTTAGCTGACTGGCCACTGTTCCTTGCTCTCTCTGTTCAAGGACGTCACGATCCAAATAACAGGAAGGCGGAGCAGAAGACACACGTAAGGGAAGTGTCTCTCATCTCTTTGTGGGCTTTTGTTCCCTTCACACCTTCTTGATGAAGGACCTTGTGACTTGCTCAAAATATCCCATGCTCCTCTCACGGGAAAGTATTGTGGCATCCCCAGCTGCTAACACACCAGTTTGGGCCAACAAAATGTGAATGGAAGAGACACAAGTCACCCCCAAGCTGACACATTGTGAGGCATCTCATTTCCCCCACTCTGCCGACCAGATCAGCATGTCCCGAATGGAGATCACCTCCTTCAAAGTCTCGGTTTTGGAAAGAAGAGGATCTAGAGAATAACCAGTCACCTCCAAATGGACACAGATGTCATAAAAGGGAAATAACCTTTAGAATGTTATTGCTTGAGTCTTTTGTTCAGCAGCACAACCCAGCCTAAGTTGACTGTTACAGCCGTTTGCTTCTTTCCATGAGGTACACATTCGCACACACAGACACACACAACACACTCACACACAGGAAGCCACACACATACTCAGAGAGGCACACAGCCTCAACATCCCAACATACACCTCGATCCAAGAAACCATTTGAGATCACAAATGTCTTTGGCTCCCCAATGCACTTGAAATTGGTAAATCCACGCCAACAGGATAGTTTTCCCTTTGGGTGCATGTCTGCCTTTACAGAAAATTACCTTTTTTTGGTACTTAGCACTAACAACTATGTGACTATACTGCAGTCACAAAAAAAGGAACATCAACAGACTTCATAATACATATTTACGGTGATTAAGCACAACGCTATCATGATTATACCCTAAAGTAATTAAGACAAGGAAGGGTTGTCGGGGTGGCTCAGTCGGGTAAGTGTCGACTCTTGATCTGGGCTCAGGTCATGATCTCGGGGTCACGAGACAGAGATCCCTGTGTCTGGCTTGTACTCAGCAGGGGTTCTGGTGGACATTCTCTCTCCCTCTACCCCTCCCCCCACTCATGCTCTGTTTTAAAAAATAAGTTAAAAATAATGAAGATGAGGAGAAAGTAAACTATTTTCTTCAATCATCAGGGATTTTTTTTTAAAAGATTTTATTTATTTATTTGACAGAGAGAGAGATCACAAGTAGGCAGAGAGGCAGGCAGAGAGAGAGGAGGAAGCAGGCTCCCTGCCGAGCAGAGAGCCCGATGCAGGCCTTGATCCCAGGACCCTGGGATCATGACCTGAGCCGAAGGCAGAGGCTTTAACCCACTGAGCCACCCAGGCGCCCTCATCAGGGATTTTCTAAAGAAAGAACTTAAAAGAATATCCAGAAAAGTCATGCACAACTTCAAATCGGCGGGTTCTCTGGTAACACGCAAAGGTTGTCTTGCACAAACCCATAAATATTGGCTCATACAGCTGCTGGAAGTAGCGGTATTTTTCAAGGCTCCCCACACATTTGCTGCACTTTCCTGCTTCCCAGATTTTGCTCATGCAGCCATTTCTTCCTAGCTTCTGAGGCTATGATTGATCCAACCGCCCCTCCCCAAACTTACTCTTTCACTTTGACAACCACTGGATGCCCAGTCCAGGGACCAGCAACTCAAGGCCATGTTCCCCAAGTTCCACTCCTCAGAGCGGAATTTCGTTCTTTATTAATGTATTCTGGCAGCATTCTGTGGATGCCCCTGTTACACTTGAGCTGTAGGTCAATTATACGTTCCACACTCCCCAAGGACAACAGGTATAGCCTGTGCAAAGATCCTTTACTGTGCAACCAAAGGTGCTTAGTATGTCCATCCATGGGCGAATGGATAAAGAAATGAGGCATCTTATAAATTGTGCATCTATATAAATCTATAATCTACCCATATTTCATACACACACGTGGAATATAATTCAGCCATGAGAAGGACGGAAATCTTGACATTTGCAACAACATGGATGGACCTTCGGGACCTTACACGAAGTGAGATAAGCCAGACAGAAAAATACAAATACTGTATGATCCCACTTATGTGTGGATTCTAAAAAAAGCTGAACTGGTAAAAACAGAGAGTCGAATGGCCATTCTCAGGGGCTGGGGGTGGAGGTATTCCATTTAGGAATCAGAGAAGGGAAATATGACTGATATCTGCATTTTCTTCTGCTTTTTTTTTTTAAAGTAAACTTTAAGACANCATTTAGGAATCAGAGAAGGGAAATATCACTGATATCTGCATTTTCTTCTGCTTTTTTTTTTAAAGTAAACTTTAAGANTGACTGATATCTGCATTTTCTTCTGCTTTTTTTTTTTAAAGTAAACTTTAAGACACCTTTCTTTTTTTTTTTTAAAGATTTTATTTATTTATTTGACACAGAGAGAGAGATTACAAGTAGGCAGAGAGGCAGGGAGAGGAGGAAGCAGGCTCCCTGCTGAGCAGAGATCCCGATGCAGGCCTCGATCCCAGGACGCTGAGATCATGACCTGAGCCGAAAGCAGAGGCTTTAACCCACTGAGCCACCCAGGCGCCCAAGACACCTTTCAATTTAGAGAAAAAAATCGTAAAGATAGAGAGTTGCCCTATCCCTCACACCCAATTTCCTCTAGTATTAACACCAAACTTGAGTCTGGTACATTTGTTATAATTAATGAGCCAATACCTACAATTATAACTCACTAAAGTCTGTAACTTATTCAGATTTTCTCAGTCTTTGCTTCATGTCCTTTTTTTGTCCACATTCCATTTCAGTCCTCATGGCTCCTTAAGTTCTTCTCAGCTCTGACAGTTTCTCAGAGTTTCCTTGTTTTTGATGACCTTGACAGTTTTAAAGAGCTTCTCTCCAGAAACTTTGTAGAATACCCCACTATCGGGTGTTGTCTGGTTTCTTGTGATTCCATGAGGTTGTAAAATTTGGGGAGGAAGCCCACAGAGGGAAAGAGCCCTCCTGATCACTTGATATGAAGGATGCACACTTGTCACCATGACTCATCACTGCTGACATTGGTCTTGAACACCTGGCTGAGGTGTGTTTGCCTCATGTCTCCACTGTAAAGTTATATGATTTCTGCCCCTCTCCATATCATACTCTTTGGAAGGAAGTCAATATGCACAGCCAAACCTCAGGAGTAGAAGTGGAAGGAGAGGATCTATGTATACTGAGAATATGGCATGATCCATGACAAGAGAGAATGAAACTTGTGGGTGCAATTAAGAGTAATAATCAGCTGACATTTAAATAAGGGAATCACCCAAGATTATCCAGATGGGCACAATGTAATCAAAAGTGGATTCAGAGTGGATGGAAGACGGGGCCATCAACCAAGAAATGCAGGGGTCCTCTATAATTGAAAAAGGCAAGGAAGATATTTTCCCTTAGATTCTCCAAAAGGAATGCCATCTTATCAAAACCTTGATTCTAGCCCAGTGAGATCCATTTGGGATTTCTGACCTCCAAAACTGTAAGATAAATTTGTGTTGCTTTAAGACACTAACAACGTGGTGATTAATTATAGCAGAAATAGGAAACTCATAAACCCTGTTTTATTATTCGTTTGGTCGTTTATGTCAATGTGAGGTTATGGATATTTATTTTACACTTTGACTTATAATCTGGTCCTTATTTAGTTTCCCAAATTGCTGAAGCACTGGCCAGTGAGAATGCTTTTACTTGGCTTCTGGGCCCCTTTGATCTTCCCCCATCATTGCAGTTTGGTTTTGGTTTTATCTGGGTTGTTTTGTTTTGTTCTGCTCTGTTTTGTTAGCACTTACTTGCTGTAAAGTGATCCAGGCTCATCTTGTCTATTTCCTGCCCCATTTCTAGAATCAGACACTTTTCAAGGAGCCCAAATTCCTTCTCCTTGACATTTGCATTTTACAGGTCAAGAAGCTGAAGGAGACCAAAGGTGGATGACTCGCCCAAACAATGCAAGACCTAGCTGGGGACCCAGCTGATGGTGACACCATGGGTTTTACAGTATCCCACTGTGTCTCTAATTCATACTGACTGCCGACAGAGTAAAAATGTTTGCTTCATTCTCCTTACTCAACCTGCTGCTCTTTCCATTACTACACCGGTTATTTCTCCTAACGGTACTATTCTTAACTCAATTGCAATGTTTGCTTAATACATGAGGGGGAGGGATGTTCTAGATACTTTGTAACCATCTGAAAACTAGTCAGGAATGATTTGCCCCTCACCGTGCAGATGAGACAACTAGAGGAAACAGAGCTCCAAGTACCTTGGTCCAAGAGATTAACCAGCCACAGTTTTGGGATTCCAACCCAGGACTCCAACATACCACGTCAACACAAAAGGCAACATCTTAGCAAACGGGGGAAATTATTTTGGGCAATGTGATAGGTCAGTTTCTGGCAAAGTAGCTTTGTTTTGCATTCCAAAATAAATGATAAAACAGGGAGATGTAAAAGCCCTCAGGCCTTATTTAGATATATAATTAAGGCAATGAAGCGAAGCTGGTGTTTAGGGAAAGGCACTACCTGGACGTTGGAAATGATGATTTGAAGGAAAGAAGACATTCTAGAACAGGAATAAATGCAGAGACCTGTCTGACTAGGGGTGGGTCTTGGAATCATCAGAGTATCATTTATCAAGGATAGCCCATTCTTTGCACAAGACTGTGGCAATGAAAGTGAAGGACACACTTGTGTTTTTGAGACAGTCCTAGGCGTTGGTGATAAAGAGATTTTTAAAACATGGTAACCCATTGCCTCCAAGGACTCGGAATCCTTAGGAAATGCTCTAAGTGTAAAATACTACCCAGCTTTATTAAACACATCTTGGTAACCTCTAACTTACCTTGATTTCAATATTATTATATATTTACATTAGCATCGTATGACTTCAGAAAATAATACCTTGCAGTGACTGTACAATGGGATTTCGATGGGATTTTCTTTAATACAACTGTTTAATCTCATACCCTTAATGACTCTAAGCCAATCAATTCATTCTATTATAAACCCATAAAGCATTTGCTTTGAGCCAAGATGTAAGCTTAATATCTCTCTAGATGTTTACAGATTTATGCAAAATGAGTTCCATTTTTAAAAGCACGTTATTTTGAGATCCACAGACAAAGTCACTGCCAACTTAACAATTTCATTTCTTTGGTAATTATATGCAATTTTAGGTGTTTATGAAAATCTTTCCAGGTAATGGATTTATATTATTTTTATAATTATTATATTTTATAAATAATTATTTATATTATTATTACTTTCAATTTTAGAAACATGGAAGGATGAGATTCAGCTCAAAATATTTCGTGGTGTAAAAAAAGAGTTAATAAGAAGGTGGTACATAGTGTCAACATATCTTCAAATGCCAGAACTTCACCAAGAAAACCCATTCTTGCTGCCAAGGCCACCTGCACCTGCTGGTCAATATCCCAACCAGCTTTCAAGATTTGGATAAAACCTCTTCTTTGCAGGGTCCTCCCCTAAGAAATAACTTCCCACTATAGCATCTAGATAGCATCCTGAAAAGCAAAGTTCCCAGTGGGAATACCCATAAAAACAAAGAAAAAGATGCGACCATCGTAGGAAACCAAGAACAGCAGAAAACATAAGGCTCCATCTGGTGGGTTTCTACTAACCCTCTTAAGGAGCCTAAAGAGAGTTCAATCTTGCTGAAGGATCTCCTATGGTACTACAGCATTGGGAATTGGATTCCCAATATGGATTGGGAATTGTTCTATAAATATGATAGGAAATAAATCAGGGACCATTTGGTACCATGGGACCACCTTGAGTGAAGCCATGCATCACAGAGAAGTACCTGTCTATACAAACCAAAAAAAAAAAAAAAACCAAAAAACAAAAACCTAGAAAATGTATTTCAATGTTGCCTGGGCATTATTTCAGAAAATCTCCTGCCTCTGATATCTCTAACAGAGTAAGTACTACTTAATTACTACTTAATGTCAACTAATTCTTACTCCATGTCTTAGTAAGGGACAGTACAGCGTGGAAGAGTACCTGGTTAGAAATGGAATTTGAGGGTTAGTTGAATGGATCTACAACCGTAAAGGGTCTACATTGGTAAGGAGCCCTGGACCGCACACGTGTCCGGGGCTCCCCTGTTGGGTGACAAGGACTCGTCGGACTGGTGGCACAGGAAAGGATCTCTCACAGATCCACCTGCCAGTCGACATCTTTGGTGGGTACACCCTGGTTTGCCCAAAGATGAGGAAAGAGAAAGAAAAAAACCAGCATGTGTTTTATAGGGAATGTGGTGGCAGAGAACAAAGATCACTGCAGCCTTTGGAAGACTCTACAGAAACATTTAGATAAACCATTGGCCATTTCTCATGGAGTAAAAATATGATGTAGTTCCTTCAGTAGAGAAACGTAAAAAGAGAACAGCCTGAGACAGAAAGAAGAGGACAAGTAGGTCCAGGGACATGGAGAGATACAGGTAGTGGAGAGAGAGAGAACCAAAATGCACACTCTTTGTAAGGAAAAATGCATACACCGAAGCGTGCCTTAGATCTGAATACAGGTGAATGCACACCGATAGACAACGCCACCACGGAAGTCCGTCTTCAGGGGGACACGAAGTGCACACTGCATCTATCCATTTGAGCATCTTCAAGTAAGGATAATTTGGAAGACATCTACCATGAGAGAGGAACTTCAAGAGAAAGAAACTCCATGGTCAACCCCTGAGGTCACCTCCGGTGTAAAGACCGTCAGATTTCCCAATGCAGAAAATCACAGGGCCCTTTCTGCAGGAAAAGAGCACTTTTGACGGCCAAACAAATTTACCGTAAGGCATCCAAGCACATTCTGATGTGTCTTCTGGTAACACCTCTGATGAATAAAATGTTCATTTCTTTTAAAGGAAGACTCTATCATGAGCCGATAGGAATTACATTTACAGTAGAGATGCTGAACATGGTCAATGGGAAGACAGGGTGGTATTTCGTGGGTCTCATGAACCACGGGAAGAGAAAATTCGAATGGAAACCAGATGAAAGGTCAAAGGCAAACAATGGATTTGAAAGATGGCAAATAGCATTTGGCACCATTGATAGGTTTCGTTACGGGATTTGCGTATCTGGAATATTTACTTTGACAGGGAACCTTTTTGTAATCCTGCCAATGAAGTGCAGACACATCCTCACACAGAACGCGCTCTGAGGAGTGGGGAATGATGTGAGTTTCCACTAAAATCCTAAGCAAGAAAATGATGTCATGATCATCATCTTTGAAGATACTGCTGCAAATTCTACTCGATATGTTAAAAATGAAAGGCATGGGAACTGAAAATATGCAAAAGGAGACACAATAAAGTCATTCCTGCATATGATTATCTATGTAGGGGAAAATGATTCAGGACATCAGCTAAATAAATTAGGGTAGATGAGGTCTTACTTATGACGGTATGAAATCAATACAAAAAATCCATCTTCATACATATGAATATTAACATATCTAAAAAGAAAGCCTTTTCATATTAACAATAAATGGTCTGATCATACCTTATGAAGCATGTAAGATAGATTGTATAATATAAAATCTGAGATACATAAAAGACTTGTCTATAATCAGAAGCTTTCGATGGCAGAAATTTAGAGTGTAACAATATCGATACATTTTTAAAAATAGTAAGATTTTTTGGCAACAATAAAATCTAACATCGATTCTGAAGAAAAAATATGCAAGTGTGAATAATTTTGCCTTGATGTAGGTAAGGGCAGTTCGCCTGCCCTCGTTATTTTATTTATTGTACTTTCAAGAATTTCAGGATGTGTACGATGAAGTCTTTCTTTTTAAAGAGTACCATTAGCTAAAGATTAGAAAAAGAGAAAAGCATAAAACGTTCATCTTAAGGCAAAAGAAATTCTGGATTAATTAAATATTTATACATACAAAGCAAGGATTATGTTTAAAGTATGATATAATGTTTAGGTTGAGATTGAGCCAACATATAGTTATTTATAAAGAAAGACAGCACTTATTAATACAGATGCTGGCATTTTTGCATCATACACACATACACACATGTACAAACATGATGATATAGTCAGGTTTTGTGACATTTTCTGCATGTGGCCATGAGTATACACAAGCACACACCTGTGTTCATGTACATATATATGTATACTTTTATCGTTTATTAAACAGTATACATTTATATGCATACATATATACAATTTAAAACACTAAATAATACAACCAAATGCATATAAAATTATGATACACATTTTAATGAATACTAAATCAGTCAGGAAATATATATGTATATTTTGTACAAATATGTACACTAAATATATATATTTAATAAAGAATAATATCACTCAGGGAGTATATATACTTAAATTTATATATAATATATATTTATTTTGTATGCATGTTTATTTTGTGTACATATATATTTATTTTGTATATATACTTATATTTATTTTGTATATATATGAATACATAAAATATATTTAATATGTATCAATAAGTATTTATTATATATTTATACATTATAAATATTTAATGAGTATTATGTATTATATTTATGTATTATACATATTTAATAAGTATTACTAAGTATTTAATGTGTATTAAGTGTATAAAATATGTGCTTAATTAAATACAATACATAAACCTTTGCATTTTGTGTATATCTATGTAAAATAAACTTATATTATGTAAGTCTATGTAAAATAAAGACAAAGGAGGCTCTCTGAAGATAATCCAAAGGAGAAGTGACTTTGTGACCATCAGTGCTGTTAGCACATCAGGGACAGAAAGGGAAGGCAAACAAGTCATGAAGAACAGAAGCGGGATGGTGGGGAAGCCAGACAGAAGCAGATACCCGAGGGAACCAGAGCTGACCATGAAGACGGTATTTCTGAATGAAGAGCCCTGTCATTTTTAGAATAATGCATGGGGAGAGCGAGACCCAGACACATGGCCTGGCAACCTAGTTTAAAATTACTGACGTGAAGAAAAACAAATAGAAAACCCCAAGCATCTGAATAGAAAACACACAGTCTCGGTGCCACAGCAGACCTCGTCGGAGGCCACGGTGCCCAGCACAGTGCAAGAGGTGGGGAGCTGGGTCAAAGGTATCGGAGGCTCTGCTGACTGTCCCCACAACACCCTCCGCCCCCACACATCTGGCTGGGGACTGAGGCATGCAGGCATCTTCAGCTATGCAGGTGCTCGATTTCCCCAAGAAGCCCAAAGGGCTGGCCAGCCAGGAGGAATGTGGAAGAAGGATGAGATGAAGCATGACAGGCTCCTCACGCACCTTTCCTGGTGCTCCAACCTGATTCCATGCACTTGGAGCAATCTGTGTTCTCTCTGCCCGTGTCCTTGCGGTAAGCTCCCCCAACCTCTTTAGGATGATGACAAACAAGCACGCAAAAATCTCTCTCCCCTGACAAGTCTCAGCAATGCCAAGTGGAGATGATGATGGAGAAAGATCTATCAGGTTCTGGTAGAAAACCTTTGCCAATCCATCCTTTAAGAAGGTATTTTCAGAGATGAAAGGACTCCAAGACTATGTCCTCCCTAATGCCTAGTAGAATTCCTAGGAAGCAACACTCCAATCATCTAATAAATCAAGGACAATTAAACTCCATGAAGCTCAGGGATTCAAGGAGGATGAAGCCCGAATAAAGGTTAAGAATGGGGAAATTATGGCACAGAACTAAAAATTATACACAGACAAATCACCATTTAAAATACCGTATGAAGTACTAGAACAAGGCCAAAAGAATATTTTCAGTTAATAATGCATGACAACCACAAAAATATTTTATCTTAATAATGCAATAAGAAGCTGTGTATGACAGCCACACCCAATAGTTTATAAAACTTTCAAGTTGTAACAGAAGAAACTAAAGATGAATGGGAGGTTGCAAATGACCTTCTGGTGTTCAAGTGTCTGGTGTTGAAGCATTCTAGAGGCTGAAAGTCCAAGATCAAGGTGTTCACAGACTTAGGATCTGCTGACACCTGCTTCTTGGTTCACATGTGGTTGTATTCTCACGGGATCCTCCCATGGCAGAAGGAGTGAGGGAGATTTGTGGGGTCTCCTTTACAGAAATACTAACCCCATCATGAGGGCTCCCCCTGGTGATCTGATCACCTCCCAAAGGCCCCACACCTCCTAATACCATCAACTTGGGGTTAGCCATTCAACCAATGAAATTGGAGAGAACCCATTCAGACCATACCAGACACTTAGTATTTATGTGCATAACTCCATTTCATAGGATGCGTTGTTTCTCCTTTCCTGACTATGTGGAATGCCCATGTGGGAAACACATAAGAGTCAGGACCAAAATCTCTCAATGTCTTCCCCAGCAGGACGACAGAATGCTTTTCATAGGAAGACAGGTTGAGTCTTCCTACGGTCCATTTGCTCTAAAATGCGAGGACTGAACAGAGAGACCGCAAGGAGACTTTGTCTTTGCTCTTATGAAGCCATAGTCTCCTGGAATACATGATGATTAATTTAACAATCGCTCCAAATTTTTAAATTCCTACCGTGAAAAGATCATGCACGGGCAGGTGACCATGTGACTCAGTGCCCATACACCTTGGCAGCGCCTTAATAATCTGTGGTGGTCGGGAGAATTTCCCCTGAAGAAGTGAAGGAGACGTGTGCAGAACCAGGAGTTAAAAAGATGAAAAGACATGAGAAAATATTTCAGAAAAGGGCCAAGAGAGTCTGATGAAAAATGAAATGGAGAGTTAGGCAGCATCAGACCATGGGCAGAGCTTCGTGGACGGCCGTGCACTGAACAGCAGCCCCAAAACTCATGTGCCCTGAGAAATCAGAGTATGACCTTATTTAGAGAGAGGGTCTCTGCCGATATCATTAGTTAAGGAAATCTGAAGATGAAATCCTCTTGGATTTATGGTGGCCTCTCCATCCAATGACTGGTGTCTTTATAAGAAGAGAAGACAGATGGAGACACAGAGAGAAAGAAGTGATATGGACATGGAGGCGGAGAACCCACATGCCAAGGAACACTGGGGGTTACTGGGGACCCCACAAGGAAAGAGGGAGGGAGAGGACTGGTAGGTCCTTCCTTGGAGCCTCCAGAAGAAACCAACCGTGCTGACACCTTGATCTTGGACTTCTGGGCTGCTGAGCTGTGACGGAATACATTTCTGTCATTGTAACCCGCCAGATTTATGGAAGGTTGTTATGGGATTTCCAGGAAACTCCTATACTGGGCATGTAACAATGGGGTGGTGAGAACAGCCTAAGGCAATGCCCAATGACACAAACCCTTCCAGAAGCCCAGCTAATTGGGCATAAGCTGCACCTGTTAGATGACAGAAGCATTATCCTGGGATCTGGTTACACTACATGGACTTGAGATAGATGCCAATGGCTTGATTAGAGTATGCTGCTCTGTAGGATTCTTGCTCAGCTGACCTGAGTAAGAGATTGTCCATGTGGGAAAGGGGCTGCCAGCAATCTGCAGGAGCCGAAGGCAGACTTCACTGGCCACCGGCGGCAAAGGCGCCGCGATCCGACAACCACAACGGACAGCGGACAGCAACCTGCCCACACCGCAGTGAGCTCAGAAAAGCAGAAGCCCCAGACAGGAAGGCAGGGTAGTGGATACCTGTGTCTCTGTGGGACCCTGAGCAGGGAACCCAGTGGAGACATGCCCAAATAACACGAGCATGGTGTTAAGCCGCCAAGTAGTGGTAATCTGGTTAGCAGCGGTAGAAGACTAGACCGTGTGGGCCACCGAAGAAGTCTTTGGAAGGGGATGGCATCTTCTGGCATCAGCTCCAACTGCCCAGCCCTAGTTAGGGAAGGAATTTGTGCAGCCAGCCCCACACATTCCCTCCAATTCTAGGTATTGTGCATTCTGCTGGGACTCAAGCAAGGCAGGACCAGCAAGTCATCTGGAATCTAGCCACGTGCACGGGCATTTGGGCTGCCCGTCCATCACTGGAATTAAAGAACATCCCAGATAGCACAAATTAGCCAAGGCTGCTACATGCCTAGCAGACAAGGGACCTGGCAGTCCTCAAGTTATTTCCGAGCACAGGCAAGCGCTCCTTTATGAGCCACTGACATCTCAGATTGTTCCACCGCTGGGGAGAGAAAGCAATACCAGGACTGCATCCGGGTTTCCCGGGGTGCTTTGTAAACCTTTCTCTGGTGGGCTTTGGTTCATTTTCTGGGTCTGTCTCCACTTTTGATTTATGTCCCTGTGTCCACCTTGGTTCCCCACAGAGCCAGCACGCTCACTGGGGTGGACACCCATCACGTTACACGTGAGATTAACGATAAAGGCTGGAAAGATGCTGGGTGGAGGCGGATAAAGGACAGGAACTCCCCATGAGGCTGGAGCCTGCCTTGTCTGCCAAGCCCGACGATGCCCTTTTGGTGTGTGAATCAGAAACGTGGACCAAGGTGGGGTGCTTTGGTAATGAGGCCACAATCCTCTTCCTCGACCGATGGTGTGTGCACAGAGCAGTAACTCGGTACGGAGCAAGCATTCCCACATACAGCGTGCATTCCGAGGGAGCACAGAGCATTCCCTTAGCAATTGGGGGAGCCCTCCCTATGAGCAATTGGGGACGTTTCTGTTTCTTCCCTCGTTCATGCAGCAGACTCGAACTCCATGAGCACGCTGGCTCGGGGCCGGGCAGAGCCATGGCGAGGTCCCCAGCCTCACAGACAGGGACGCAAGCCAATGGGTTCCTTGCTGCTCAGATGGCACACAACCATCACAAAAATGAGGAGCCGAAAAGGGTTGTTTTTTTTTTTTTAAGGTCAATTCCCTGTCTTTCCAGGCATGTGATGATACATGACCATCTAGAGACGCAGCAACCTCCCTGCTTGATAGCATCCTTTCATTGCCATACAGATACTTCAGAAAACACCACCATATTTTCTGAGAGCATTCCCTATGCATAATCCAAATGGACTCCAACTCCTCCAAAAAAAAAACAAAAAAAAAACAGTTCAATACCTGCTTTACTTTGGAAGCTCTCAAAAATGGTGAGCTAACTAATGCATTCAAAGATATTGTATTTCAGTTGGATGTTTTCCTTGTTGTTGAAAAGGAGCATTGTGAAACCATCGCTTTAGTCCCCACGCATTATCACGTGGTGTTTTTCAGGTCCCCTGGAAGAGTGTCCTTCCTTTTTTCATGACAAAAGGGCCAGTATTCCAGAGTAATTTGCAAAGAGCAATGATCTATAATAATCCAAGCACAGAATCTACTAAAAATCAATAGGTTGCATGTCCTAATGAACATTTGTTAGGAACTAACGATTATTTCTGAGTCAAATCTTTCTGGCTGTCATTTAGCAAAGAGGGAATAAAGACACACAAGGATATTTCTCACTTTTGTCCCCATTCAAGAACGTCTCATGTTCTTCGGAGGAATAGCAAAGCAAGCTGCATTCTAAAATTCACCCAATTTAACCACAGATCAAAAAACATGTATTCTGTTTGACCCATTTCTTGCAATGCTGCGTTTAGAATTCTTGGAGGAGAATAAAGGTTCATATCTGAAAAGAGCAGTTAAAGAGGAATTAAGTTTTGACTGTGGATTCTCCACAGTGATTTGACGCCATATGAGAGCTATGGGCTTGCCTTCCTCTGCAGGCTTCTGTGGTTCTCCCTTAGGATCCACGGAATAATCCTCGGTTTCCCAGTGGCAGCCAACCACATTATTCAGGTGGAAGAAGGGTCAGCTCCTCTGCTGTCTCAGCAAACACGGCCCACAGTGATGGGAGGCTGGTGGCCAGGAGCTAAACGCACTGAACAGAGAAACACTCCAACTGCCTGAAACCCTAGAGCATCTGGTATTTGTCTGGTTTCCTCCCGCCATCTTGGAAGTCCAAGTCCACCCAAGAGGAAAGAGCCATTTTCCCACTTGACTATTCCAGTCCTGTTTCCTCAGAGAGGGACACTCTTGAAGCAACCTGCCTGTTGACAATGTTAAGCTTCTCTCGTGTCGACACGGTACCATCATCCGTGATGGATGCAGTAATTTTGTTGTTCCTACCCTATCCCTACTTCATTAAACCCAAGTGGGGAGTCAACACCATCGGTACAGAGCTGTAATTGTGAAGTGGGCAATTTCACGCCATGGAGGGATGGATAAGTGGGGCCATGTGATAAACCTCCACGAAAGAGATTTGAAAATAAAGCCAAGCTCTGTGTCATGCAAGTGACCACTTTTCTGTTGTGTTTTGTTGGGGCTGAAGGAAGAAGTCAACCTCCCTATCAGAATTGCCTGGAAACATGTGTTAATTGGACAGCTAGATGAATATGTGTAACATGCACTATTGCTTTGAAACCAAATAATTAGGGAGAGCGGACAGATCAGCCAACACCGCATTAGCATCTCTTAGCCAGATATTATGAGTTGACAGACTGAGTGAAGCCAAGCAGATTGGGACCAGTTCACTGTGAAGATAAATTCTACTAATGAATCCAACATGCATGGCTTTGGATACGGAGTTACAAAACGGTTCATAAGTCACCAAGACAAGGAGGCTATTGACCAAAATCAGCAGAAGGAGATGGATGGCCTTTATATCCAAGCAAATGTCAGTGGTAATTGTATCAGCGTAAAGATCAACCAATTTCTTAGCTCCTGGGGAGGGACTGTAGCAATGCTATGAATATTTTTAATGATATAGATTTCATAAAGTAAAGCAGCACAGCAACACAAACACAACGGTGTGAGACTCCTAGCATCCCATACGGGCGTTATCAATGGTGCTGATGTAAGACATCGAGGTGAATGGAATCAATACTTTGCATTGCCCTAGGATTATACTTGAAAGCACAAAGTATGCCAAAATGCAGTTTTATAACATTGAAAGAGTAATGCACCTATGCCCTTGGTTTCTGCCTCGATGAAGAAGTACTATTTTGCTGGCTATGGGAAAAGGGATCTAGGCACGTGGCCACAGGAGAAAAGATTTTTGTCTGAGGTCAAAAGGTGGTTTGATTCTGTAGAATCAGAGACTGTGTTGGGATTACAGGGTCTCAAACAATTTTCACACACACACCGAGGCTGAGAAGACCGGACAGACATGCAGAGGAAAAGTTCAATAGTATGAAAACCATCGAGAGGCTCGAAATCATTTAGAATAAGAATCAGTGACTATTCTACCCATAGTTCCTCAAGCAGATTAATTTATAAAGTGTCTTTAAATCCCTTTTTCATATTTAAAACCATTACAATGTGCATCGTGTCTAAAAGTAAGGCTCACAGGTGTCATGAACACGGGATCACTGCAGGTCTCGGGCCGATTTAACAGGATGTGTCTCCACGTAGGCTCAAGTTCTCGTTTTTTGTAAAATCAACTTTTTTCTGGTGTGATGTAAGGGAAGATGTTACATGAATTGAACCATTACAAGGAGGAAGAGGAGGAGGAAGAAGAGGAAGAGGAAGAGGAAGAAAAGGAATCATTGCCAACAACAACCCGTGTGTCCAAACTGGTAGAATGAAATGTAAGTCAACAAGAAAATGCCTCCCCATGAGCCAAAAGCAATTCCCCTTCATACTCACTGTGGGTAGAGACTATATCATGTTCCTACCTAGAAAGTTCTCGATGTAACAGGTCTGACTGACTCATCATAACAAAATAAAACTTTTACATACGGCATAATGAACACTTCCAATTTTGAAACATCAACAAAGACATGTTACAGACACATTGAAATCGATCAACATGGCACAGAACCTTAGGGTTTGGGGTGGAATTTAAGCATCATAGTCATACTGAAGGAACAAAAAGTTTTTCGTAAACGATGTTAAAATGTGTGTGTACATGTAATAATTGAAACATGGGTAGCTAGAATATAGGAGAAATTACAGTTTTCACCTCTAAGACTAATTTTTTCTTTACAATTTTATTTATTTATTTGAGAGAGAGAGAACATGAATGGGGGGGAGGGCAGAGGGAGAAGCAGACTCCCCACTGAGCAGGGAACCCAATGCGGGGCTGGATCCCAGGACCTTAAGATCATGACCTGAGCTAAAGGCAGACGCTTCACTGACTGAGCCACCCAGGTGCCCCAGACTAATTTTTTTTTAAAGATTTACTCATTTGAGAGAGAGAGCAAGTGCACACAAGCAGGGGGAGGGGTGAAGGGAGAGAGAAAATTTCCAGCAGACTCCCCACTAAGCACAGAGCCCAGTGCAGGGCTGGATCCCAGGACCCTGAGATCATGACCTGAGCCAAAATCACAGCCAACAGTTTAACCAACTGAGCCACTCAGGCACCCCCAAGACTGATTTTTAATAGTCACCATTTGATGTAGACAATTTTGATGTAGACAGTATGTTCAAGACATCCAGGTGTGTGACTAGAAAAAAAGTGAATAAAAGCTTCTAATATACATACGTCATTAAAGAGTACATGAAAAATGAAAGCAATGCAATATAGACAAAATAGCTATTCTGTTTAAATTGTTATTCAAATCCCTACCTACATTATATTGCAGGTTTCTAAAAATGACCAGTTCATTATTAGGAATTTTTATTTCTAGCATATTACAAGCAAAGGGAATTTTATGCTTTTTAGGGAAAGTCCTATCAAATTAACAAGTTAAAAATAAATTTGGTAGGGTGCCTGGGTGGCTCAGTTGGTTAAGCAACTGCCTTCGGCTCAGGTCATGATCCCAGAATCCTGGGGTCGAGTCCCACATCGGGCTCCCAGCTCCATGGGGAGTCTGCTTCTCCCTCTGACTTTCTCCCATCTCATGATCTCACTCTCTCAATCTCTCTCTCAAATAAATCATAAAATCTTATAAATAAACAAATAAATTTGGTACATCAAGCTTACCTATAATTAAAATCATTGAACATGGTTTTAAACAAGTAAGATCAATCATGAGCACTGCACTTTATATAAGATGGTTTGTCCATGCAGACAATCTGAAATTCTATGCCATCTGCATCACCTATTTGGAAATACTGACTTAAGGAAGACTACGCCACGGAAGATTATGTGGATTCAATACGAGGTATGCGCTTCCCTTCTTTAAAGGATGAATCACTGAAGATTTAGTATAAATGAAATCCCAAAATACCTGACTTTTGATCTCCTGAAAAATCAACCACTGATATTTTACACCAAAGAAAATACACAGAATCCATATGAGAATCCCTATTGATCAAAATGTATTAGATTTTGGAATTAACTCAAAAATATGCATTGGTAACTGGAATTAAAACAAAAAAACTTACATTGGATCACAGCAGAGTTCAACATATGGGCTGGAGTCACTGTTGTGGATTTGGACAATTTTCAGAAAGGCAGTGAATATGAATTTTTTGGTAGCTATATGTCATCTCGAGTGCAATGGAAATTCGTAGCATCTATAAACGAATCTCTTTGTTAATGGTAATTTTCCGGTAAAGTGAGAGAAGCCAAAGGAAACACCCATTCATGGAAATGATATCCAACTCAGCTGTAGCACCACTAAGACTATCAGAAGACAGCAGGGGAGCAAATCACCCCCTGACAAATTTCAGCTCACACTGATGGTGTTTCCTTCCATTTTTCACTATTGTCTGAAATCTGCAATCATCACCTTAAAACATCTGTTGCCTTATTCCCTCATTATCTACCCCACACATGCTGGCAGTTAATTATACATTCTCTTATTCAGTAATTATAATCTTGCTGGTTTTCCCAACAAGACTTGAAGCAACTCATGAACTACATGGAAACCTGAGATCCGTTTGTGCCACCCACCCTACCTGCACAGTACGGTATATCCCCAACAATAGTTTCTGCCTAATAATCATCAAATGTCACAACGTTCAATGGGTTGAGAAGACGGCAACCCTAACTTCAGCTGGGTCACCACAATAAGACCTCGAACAGAAAGGATGAGAACATAAGCCAGCCTCTTATTTACTGAGAAAACACTTGGTTTTGCCCCTTTTATCTCGACAAATATGTATTGATGTCATACCTGACTTTTTCATCACACCAAGTAGTTTTGGTTTGGTTTGGTTTTTTCCCAACATGGCACAAGGACTCCTTCATAAGCCAAGGAATTTCAACAGTAGCTGCCTCCACCTTACTACTCTTGGGCAGAAATTGATACATTGTTTTCCATTCGCGTGGATCACTCGCGATGGCACAGATTTAATTACAGAGACTCCAAAACCACATACTCACTTCTTTCTCTTACTTGTGCCATTGTTTGAAGAATCAGTGCTGTTTGCATTTCAGGGCAAACCTTGAGGACAAAACTCAGATGTGGAGAATTGCGGAGAAACAGGCAACCTACTAACTCAAAGCCTAATTAATTAAACCTATTAACTCAAACCCTAATTAATTCAAACCCTAAGATTACAGACACAGAAACACTCAGGATCCTGTGCAACTTGATAGATGTGCTTCTTTCTTTGGGTTTCCAAGATGGAGCTAGTGATACCTGCTCTTCCTTGGAGTTAGAGTCGTGACCCTGCATAAGCCTTAGTTGCCATATGTCATTCTTTATTCTTGATTCTTGCCCAGCAAAACGGTAACCCTGGAGAAATCCAACTTCCATCCAGTGCTCTTGCACCCGTCCCATGAACATAGATGAGAGAAAACATGGACCCAGACTGACTGGTCTCACTTTCAATGCATGATCATAAAGGTGCAGGAGGTTCCCACTGGAGATCATACTGAATTTCTCCAAACCATTTCCTTTCAAGATTCCCTGAAGAACCAACACCTTCCCTGGCTTCCGGTCATCTCCAACCCCCCTTGTCCCATCTTCACTGTTGGTTTATGATCTCACAATCTTTTCTCAGTGTAGGAAGAAGGAACAATGTTAAAACAACATCCATAAGTTCCCATGAATCCATTTACCCACACACCAATAACTACCCCATCTTTTATGGCCCCTCTTTCCCTGTAGGTGACTGGTAGGGCTCCCACCTGAGACTAACAATCACCCAATCAATCCCATCAATTCACCAATCCAGCAACAAAACACCCCTCTCTTGTTAGACTGGAATAGCTTTCCTCTCGCAGAGGAAATCCAACCCACCACTTCCGTCACTATCCAAAGTGCTTTCCAGTTCCTGCTGTGAGGAAAAAATATACTCTCGCAGCTGTTTGATGGCAGGCTTGGCCATAAGACCTACAGTGTCCATCCCCAGGAAGAATGTCATTGCCCACACGTCAGTGACATGAGATAGACCCATTTAATGCTGAGGGGGCTCTGCCATGTTTTCCTTCCACTTTGCCATAACATCAGAAATGTGTCTGCACCCTCGGGTTGTGTCCTGGAAAGAAGAAGAGATGGAGAAGAGCCAAAGAGAATCCCTGAAGAACACACAACACTAGAGAGAAATAAACCTCTCTAGTCCCATGTCCTTGACATTTTAGGGATATTAGTTAATGCAGCATAAGGTGAGCTAAACTGATTGACACAATATGCCTCTAAATCCTTTCTACGGCATGCAGACATGCTGTTCGACCTTCCATCATGGTCTAACATCCCAAGGTCTAACATGACAAATACAATAACTTTCTCTTGGGTTATTATATATCCTTCCAACAGTTGCCTAGTTCTCTGCTCCTTTACAGGAAATCTCTTCAAAATTGTCGTCTATACACACAGACTTCAATTCCATGGCTCCTATTCACCACTAAAGTCACTCCAACCAGGCTGGTCCATGGAACACACCACCGAAATTACTGCTACGCTAGTAACACTTGCCAGTGACCTCCCGGCTATGTCAGTGGGCTCCGGACTCTAACTCTTCTCCTTTCTCTTTTCTATCTTCAGACTCTTCATAACTCTGAATACCACCTATGTGAACGAGTCCAACATGTTCCTCCTCAGCACAGATCTCTCTCTTGAGATTCCCCTAAACTCGGACATGCACTTGTCTATGAGATGCCTTCTCTTTGATGTCCTATGTGCATTTCAAAGTCAGACTCTCCAGCCTCAACGCATCCTCAAGGTTCTCTCCACCGGCACTTTCCCCAGTTTCGTCCACGAACACCTCCTTCCTTTTCCACGCCGAGGTCAACAGATCTGCACTCCTTTCCTTTCCCCACGTTCTACATGCAAATCATTTGCGAGTCTTATTTTCAAAAATAGAAAAAATCCAAGCACTTCTCCTCACCTCACTAATCCCATCATAGACGTATGATCATGATTTCTCACGGAGACTCTTAAACGAGCCTTTTGACCAGGCTCCTGCTTTCTGCCCTTGCCCCTACAGGCGAATCTCAGCAAGGCCGCCAAAGTGGTTCTTTAAAACACATCTCACCATGTCAGTCAACTGCTCTGCTGAAATGCCTCCAATTTTTCTCCTTCTGTTCCCAGAATTAAAGTCAAAGTTCTTAATGGCCTCATCCCACTTGGATCCCAGTCACCCACTGCTATCTAGCGATTTTTCCCAACACAATGGGAATGCTTCCACCCCAGGGCCTTTGCACTGGTACCTTCCTTCTGCCTAGAACACCCTTCTGGTACATCATCAAGGCTTCCTCCTTCACCTCTTTCAATTCTTTACTCACACTTTTCCTTTTCAGTGAGGTCAAATTGACCACCATGGTTCCATTTGTACTTTCCTCACCAATCCTGATTCCCCTTCTCCCCTTTTCATTTTTATCATAGCACCCTTCACCTTCCAGAATAATATGTGACTTATTTAATTCTTACATTTATTTTCCGGGGTCCCCATAGAATATAAATTGCACTAGGCAAGAAATTTTGTCTACTGGGTACGTTGCCACATCTACAATTGCTTAGAATACCTGATGTGAAAGAGGGAATCAATAATAAAAATAAAATATTCAAAAGCAATATAATGCAAATGTTGTTTTCGGAATTACACAGTGCTAGCTTCCTGTGTAAAGCATGAAAATGAACCTTTAAAAATCGTAGGGAATAAATCATTTGAATAGCTGAATATCAGATGAGTTCAGAGAGAAACCATTTAAGGACAGGTCTGGACAATGTATAGAACGTGCTTCAGCAAACACAAAAATACTTGAGATGTTCTCCAAGGTCATTGAAGCAAAATTATTCAGACGATCACTTCTTGTCATGCAGGTGGCTTTGCCTTGATTGCTGATTTGGCTGTTTTTGTCACAGGTGAACCGATTTTTCATTTATTTCTTATTTCTGTCCTATTTTGGGGACACCCTCAGTGAATCTCTATTCCTTCTGCACAGATGTGTAACACGTTGATGAACTGCATGTGTGCTCTGGTCTCCTGAGGATTGTTCCTTTATTTCTGTCACCCCATACCATTCCGTCCCTCCCTTCCCCCGGCGTCATCCTTACAGAGCCGGAGAAATCTCAGATTCCTAGAAGGTTCTTGAAGAGCTGAGTTTGGCTTTGCCGAGATGTTACCATCCCCTCCCCTGCATTGCCGCAGGTTAGTAACGCACCTGCACACCTGGGAAAGACGTTTCAATGCGTATAAAGCCAACTTCTGTCTTTCACAGGAGGACAAATTGCCACCCTGCCTCAGAAACACACAGATGTGTGCTATGTCTCACCATCTCCGAGAAAAGAGGTCCGGACTCTTCCTGGGAGCCATTCCACTCCAGGAAGCACACCTGCAGTCATCTCATCTTAAAGCCTGGTCGAGAGGGGCTGCAGCAAAGCTCAAGAGAGAGACCCCAGGGGAGAGAGAGAGAGAAGACTCTTAGGTGAGGTCTGTGTACACGTGTGTTTGTAGGGATACACGTGGAAACTGGGACCAAGGATGGAAGCAGTAGAACACAGGGGATGCCCATGAGAAGCAGGCAGGAACACAAACTCTTAGTAAGGTCCCTGTAAGAGACAAGAGGATGGGCAAAGAGCTTTCTCTTACGACATTATCGTTATTTCTGATGAAAAACCAGTACATGTCATTATAGAACTTTAGGAAACACAGAAAAGTTAAAAAAGAGAGGGAACGCAGTATAGATAATTGAGCCACACACAATGATCACTTTTATCCTATCTTATCATCCAAGTCTGTTGGGGGGATGTTGGAAGATTTGGGCATCAACTGATTGGATATTTGGTTTTTTGTTTGTTTTTTAAAGATTTTATTTATTTATTTCAGAGAGAGAGAGAGATCACAAGCAGACAGAGAGGCAGGCCGAGAGAGAGGAGGAGNTAAAGATTTTATTTATTTATTTCAGAGAGAGAGAGAGATCACAAGCAGACAGAGAGGCAGGCTGAGAGAGAGGAGGAGGCAGGCTCCCAGCTGAGCAGGGAGTCCGATGCGGGCCTCGATCCCCGGACCCTGAGATCATGACCTGAGCCGAAGGCAGAGGCACTGACCGACTGAGCCACTCACGTGCCCCTGATTGGATATTTGATTATGATGCTCAGCCTGCAGCTGAAGTCTCCTCTTTAAAGCTGAATCCAATGTACCATCTCTGGAAATTCTGCTTGGGTGCACCAAAAAATAGAATCTATTCTTTCTTTTAAAAACTCTCTCTATCCAAACCATGTAAGATGGATCAGGAAAGATTCCTGACACAGTAAGATTATTTGTTTTGTCTTTAACACGACTTTTAAGGTCTTTACATTTCTGATTTAAAAAATGTAAAAAATAGATAAATAAATAAAACTTGCCAAACATTTTTAACATTCAATTCAATTATATGCTCAGCTAGGAATTTAAAGAGGTGGTTTAAACAAATTATAATAACCTTAAGATTGACCATTAAGTAGGATATTCATTTTTTACCTGACACTGTACTGGGTATAACATTTAGTGCCCTGACGTAGCGTAAGAGGGTTTAGTCAAGTATCAGTGTTTTCACATGGTGTTAAATTATTCGTGGTGTTTGATTCTGAATGCCCTGCTCAGAGGCTGAATATTTCCTGGGTGTTCTTTTCCTCCTCAGTGATCTCCTTTGCTTAGGTACATCGTCTACGTTATAGACATTTAGTGTCCCATCATTCTGTTATTTGTGCATCTTCTCTTTCTTTCACGTTCACAGCCCTTGTTCTGACCCTCTATTTTCATGTTGGTCTGAGAGCCTACCTGTTAGCTCCTCTCCTATTGTCTCTGTATGTCCTATGCAGACTCTTGGTGGGATTTTTTGTTTGTTTTGTTTTGTTTTTCTGTGTTCTGTTAGTCACCGTATGTATACCATTAGTTCTTCACGTAGTGTTCCAAGATTCATTGATTAGGCACCACAGCCAGTGGTCCATGCAATACGTGCCCTCCTTGATACCCACCACCAGGCTCACCCATTTCCTCTCCCCTCCAATACCCTCAGTTTGTTTCTCAGAGTCCACAGTCTCTCATATTTCGTGTCCCCCTCCGATTTACCCCAATACATGTTTCCTTCCCTTCTCCTAATGTTCTCCATGTTATTCCTTATGCTCCACAAGTAAGTGAAACCATATGATGATTGACTTTCTCTGCTTGACTTATTTCACTCAGCGTAATCTCCTCCAGACCCGTCCATGTTGATGCAAAAGTTGGGTATTCATCCTTTCTGATGGCTGTGTAATATTCCATTGTGTATATGGACCACATCTTCTTTATCCATTCGTCTACTGAAGGGCATCTGGACTCTTTCCACAGTTTGGTGATTGTGGACATTGCTGCTATGAACGTTGGGATACATATGGCCCTTTTTTTCACTTCTTCTGTATCTTTGGGGTAAATACCCAGTAGTGCAATTGCAGGGTCATAGGGTAGCTCTATTTTTAATTTTTTGAGGAATCTCCACACTGTTTCCAAAGTGGCTGCACCAACTTGCATTCCCACCAACAGTGAAAGAGGGTTCCCCTTTCTCCACATCCTCTCCAACACTTGTTGTCTCCTGTCCTGTTGATTTTGGCCTTTCTAACTGGTGTAAGGTGGTATCTCAACGTGGTTTTGATTTGAATTTCGATGATGGCTAGTGACGAACATTTTGTCATGTGTCTTGGTGGGGTTTTTTTGTTTGTTTTGTTTCTTTCCACATGGTTTTGCTGTTTTCATGTTTTCTTTCATTGTTTAAATCCTGGTCAAAAAATAAATAAATAAACCAGCAAATGTGTACAATTTTGATTCAGTAAAGTCTCAGAAGGCATGGAGTCTTATAACGATCACTCAATAGCCTGTCCCTATCATTCTGTGTTCATCCATGCAGAGCTGGCTTTGTGGTGAATACGGGCTTCCTTCCTTCACGTGTCCTGGGTGGAGTGCAGTTGAGGTCCTCACATCCGTCAGACATTCCCTTTACCGTCCCATTATCCCTTGCTGGGCATCTGTTCTTCTCTTCCATCTTACCCTTTCTCGACTATTATGTTCATATGATGGTGTTACCATGGCACCTTGACCCTGGAGGGGACACACACACACACACACGTGTGTGTGCTTAGTTACGAAAAAGGCTCTGTCTTTGTACATTCCTTTGCTCCAATATTGTACTGGGGTTGGGCTCACTGGAGTAGAATTCTATTGCAGTGTTTTGTGTTCACATGGGGTCATGGCATATCTCCAAGAACTTGCCTGACTACGCTAGTGCTGCCTCATACCACTGACCACATATTGCACACCTGTATCCTTTCAGATGGGCATTATCTAGAGGATCGGGAATAATCTGCATGTCACATTATTATTTTTACCACTTACATCAATGTCTAAGCCTCACACTGTTTGCAAAAATTAAAACAGATGGAGACAAATGGCCTACGTGTTCACGTTGGAGTCACTCATTTAAAATAACACTGCAATGATATTTCTCTGCTGTTTTCCTGGATTCTGTTGCTCTCCAAAGCGAAAGAGAGAAGAAACTGTGGTTTGGCACCATTTATTTCACTTAAAAACTAAAACGAATGTCCTTTTTCAAGTCCCCAGTAATTGGCGGTTCATCCATGTAGCTTTAGAGCCTTTTTCCCCTCTCTGTGATCCATGTTTTGAACTCCAGTGTCTTATGTTTACTGTAGAGTTTTATGTTAGTGCATAAAATCTTATCACTGATTAAAGACCGCAGTCATCGTTAGGAATCTAGGAATTGCTAGATTCCTAACAAGCTAAGAGGTGCTGCCTAGATCATTAGGCAGCACATCTGGAAAAGTCCAAACTGGGAACTTTAAACAGAAGAAAGAGGTGTATCTTTTTTCCCTGACAAGAAGACCAAAGAGAGGGGTTTATAACTCAGCTACTCCACAATGCCTCCAGGACCTCATGTCATCTCTCTCTCTCAATGCTCTGCCATGTTTGGCTGTTGAGTTTTCATCTTGTCCTCAACCTTGTGGCTCCTGATGTGAGAATACCATGCAGGTCAACCGCAGACAGGAAGGGGGAAGGGAGGTAACTAGTACGAGATGTTTGGGTCTTTTTTATTACAAGAAAGATTTCTCAAAAATTATCTCCATGAGACTCCACAGGTGTCCCCTTGGTCACCTTCATCTCTGATGCCACCCACCCCTCCAACCACTCCAAGCAGGTTAGAAAAGTGTATTGGACCAGCTGACCCACGTGTGCCCAGATCTTAGGACTATCTGGCTCTCCGTGGAAAATTCTGTTGGAATGCTTGAGTTTCACTGAACTAAGGTTCAATCATTTTTCTAATTAATCACAACCTTCATCTGAAAGCAAGAGTGTAGACAAATACTCCATCACAGAAGAATAAAGCGTCATCACATAACATCCAGGAGAGAACGATATCCCGTTAAGTGCTAAGGAAGACATAAAAGAATTAAAGGCACAGTTCTGGCGCTAAGGATGGAAGGGACAAGACGTATGAAAACAAAAAGCTGAATGAGAATTAAATAAAAAATGAGGATCTAGGCCTGAAAATAATATTATGAAAGTACTAATAACAGTCCAAAGTAGTTGCATGCCAATTATTGTTACAAAGGAAGGTTAATGATCATTATTATCAGGAATTCTTTTCTTGTAGATCTCAAACCTCAGAAAGTAATACCGAAAGTACAACAGAAAATCCAAACAATGCCCCAACAACTGAAATAAATAATCACCCAGAAATGCATAACAATCCAACAGCTCATGCAGAACCGGGATCTATAAACCACCTTTCATCCTTTTAGAGAGGACTGTAGCAGTTGGACTGATGCTATTTGTGTTTGTCACCAGACATGCCCTTGGATGAGGTGAGACACTTCACTGTGAAAATTCAGAGTAATTTTATTCATAACTGAAAAGAAAAATGAAGCCAAACTTTCTGGATGGCTGATATAAGAAATGCCTGATGGTTATACATCTATGAGATAATTGGATGGAATTCAAGTTTCCACGGGTGGAAAATAATGGTGTATGGCTCTAATACCACAAAAAGCCACTACAATCAACTCAAGCCCTGGTCATTAAGCTTTTTGCCTAGGTGCCTGATTCCACATTCCAATGTCCCCACTCCTGAGATTATCAGAGCAGGAAAATAGCAAAAACAACACCAACGTCAACAAACAAGAATGGGTCTCATCCTTAAAAGAAGCACATGAAATATTTTAGAAACACATGTTAGCAAGTGACACTGGTACGATTCTAAAGAACTGATACTGAACACTGGGCTATTCCCCCAATATTAGTATATTTTATTTTTTTAAATTTTTTCAAGATTTTATTTAAATTCTAGTTAGTTAACGTATAGTGCAATCTTGGCTTCAGGAGTAGAACTCAGCGATTCATCCCCCTCACACAATACCCAAGGCTCAAGGGAACAAGTGACCTCTTTGATGCCCATCACCTGTCTAGCTCATAGCAACCCCTCCAGTCTCTACCAACCCTGAGTTTGTTCTCTATCTCTACAAGTTTCTTATCATTCATTTCCTTCTCTCTCTTCCCCTCCGCCATACGTTCATCTGCTTAGTTTCTTAATTCCACAGATGAGTGAAATCCTGTGGTATTGTCTTTCTCTATCTGACTTATTTCGTTGAGCATTATACATTCTGTTCATTCCACTCCTAGAGATTTCCTACAGACTTGGGCACAGAAGCTATCTCTTTGATAGAAAACATCAAGCCATACCCATTAGAAACTCATTTTCTACCTCAGTTCAAATGATATATTTTCATAAGACAGTAAGAAAGTTATATTTGCATAAGACAGAAACCCATCACGTTTTGAAGACAATTGAGAAGGTAATAATTGCAGCGAAGAGATGATATCCCTGGTCCTTTGGATTATTTCCATGTTCTGGATCATTGGTGGTAGTGGTGAGAGGGGAAAATATGTTTGTTTAAATTAACTAAAGGTTAAACACAACAGCTTTACAACAATAGTAACATATATATTGTATCATGACTAACACAAAAACATTTTCTAAAAAGTAGTCAAATACGGGTCTAGAGCAAAATCTAAAACCAGTGAAGCAAAAGATTGTCCAATGTGAGCGCTGGCATTCCTGTGCGTAAGAAATGAAGTGCGATGCAGCCGCATTATAACTGCTGACACTATTTGTTCTCCTTCCCACTGTGGTTGAGTGAGATGGGAGGGGAGCCCTCATCAGACAGATATCATCATGATCTTGGACACAGCCAGCGACTGTGCACCTTGTTACACGGCATGACATCACTTTATTGTGTTTTGTGTTTAATGTGGCTGGAGAAATCTCCAAATGTCAGTTGAAATCCTGCCCTTAATTTGTCATGAGCAAGATCTGAATTTTAACAGGGACAACGGGCCCCTTGCCCAACATCATTAATGAAGATACTCGAAGAGTGCTTGAAAGCCTAAAAGCAGCACCCGGGGAGCCTTCTGCATACTCCAAGGATCTGGCTTGTCAGAGCCACACCTGCATTATAAATTCAGTACCACGGACAGCTGATGACTGCACAAGAGAACGCAAAAACCATTCAGAGCAAAATCATGTTCTTTTCCCTTTTGGTCTTGTTTTGTTTTTTCCCATGAGCAAAGTATCGGCCCAAGTGATGGCATAGTGGGCGTATACTTCCTTCCCCTTTTAGGGACTGTAAGAGAATGCTGGAGACAGATTTCCTGATGTTTGAGGGCAGTTTTATGGTCTGAACATCTGGATGTCAGAAATACTTATCTTTGGGTTGTTTTTCTTTCTTTCTTTCTTTTCTTTCTCTTTGAAACAAACCGAACCACTTAACACCACAAAGCATGGCCTCCAGACATGGGCTGTAGCTCTCCAACAGTTCTATTTCTAGAACTGTTCCATTTTTTACTCCTACATTTTACTCCTAAATCCTATTCCTCCATTTTTTTCTAGGCATGGGGTTAGCTCCAGACCCCTAGTTAATCCTGCCTCATCCCTCACTGACCTGCCCTCAGTGCCTAAAATCAGAGTCTCCAATTCCTGTTTTCCACCTTTGTCCACCTTTGTCAATGCTGAGAGACTCAACTCTCCAGAAATTAGGGCCAATCTCACTTATAACCCCACTTAAGCCCAAACTCTTTACTCCCACATTCACTCTATTCTGATCATTCCCAAATCTAGCCACAGGTTCCCTTCCTGCTCCATCCTGAAATACATTCTGCTTTAGACACGAAGGATCCCTGTTCTTCCAAAGTTATGCCTCATACCTTCTTATTCTGACATCTCACTTACAAATAGTCCCTCAACCACAATGTTGAATGTCTCCTCTTCCTATATTTCCTTTAGGAAGCAGTTAAAATTCACCTCTTTTGGGCGCCTGGGTGGCTCAGTGCTCAGTGGGTTAAAGCCTCTGCCTTTGGCTCAGGTCATGATCTCAGGGTCCTGGGATCGAGGCCCGCATCGGGCTCTCTGCTCAGCAGGGAGCCTGCTTCCTCCTCTCTCTCTGCCTGCCTCTCTGCCTACTTGTAATCTCTCTCTCCCTGTGTCAAATAAATAAATAAAATCTTAAAAAAAAATAAAAAATAAAATAAAATAAAATTCACCTCTTTTATGATTCTTTTCCTATTGCTACAATCCAGACAGGATTATGCTTCCCTCATATCCCCATTACACAAGCCCAGATTCACTGCCTGACCTTGTCCAGGAAATAATGATATTTCCTTTTATTCCCATATTTTATGTCCCTAACAATAGTAGGAACTGACTTATTACACTTTTACCCAGTGGCACATATTGCAATGGTTCATAGAGATTTGGAACTCAATATATATTTGCTGATGAAATGCATTACTGACTCATAGAGAATGACAATGCTAGCAGCATGCTTACATATTTAAATTAGATTAAATTAGGGTTCGATTTAGTATTTGGGGTGGATCCTAGTGTTACTCTCAGTGGTGAAATTATACCCACAGGACGTCTGACATTCTTGCCAAATTTGGTGTTACTCAATCAAAGCAACAGGAATGCTCATGAAAGAGAACTGAGTATGTTGGCAGAGGAGCTCACGCTCTGAAGAAGGAAGACAGGTAAGTCATGCTTTCCACCCTCGAGGAGTATGTGATACAGCAGAGGAGCAGCAAAAACAAACAGAGGATTATGGGAAGGCAGTTAGGAGGTAATGCATCATAAGCTAGAAAAGAGAAAAATGAGAAGATGGAGTAAACAATTTAAGAGATAAAGAAGACCAAGAAAGATTACAAGTGCTGAAGGTTAATCTGGGCTTTAGAAGTGATTAATGAGAAAGAAATATGTTTCCTAAGCAGGAAAGAAGCATCCGAGAGAAAAGGAATTGTGAAGCCCATATTCCGTGACAATGGACTCTGATCCAAGCTCTTTAATGTCTGGGGGGGGGCGTCTTCTGAGGTTGAATTGAACATGCGAGATCACAAGACCTCCAAAAATCACCACGGTGCTCGCCAAGTCAGGAGGACAAAAACAAAGCTGAACTTCTCAACAGAGCTCCCCAGGCATCTAGGAGCTATGTGCCCCAAAGCTGATAACTCAGGTGCCAAGACAAGATGTCTACAAGGTCTTCATCCACAGGGGTTAATAGCTCCTTCTTAGCACAGAAACTCCAGGCTTCACAGAAGTGAGTATCCCCTATAAATACCACATAAACAAAGGTGCCAGGGTCCCCACAGGGAATGTGGCACTTACAAAAGGTGCTGCCCTCAGGGCAGCCTCAGGCTGTGGCATGCCCCACGGAGTCTTATAGTTCTTTTGGATTCTTCCTGATCCAGATGTGATTTACCAAAATAGAGACTCTATGGTAAGCCGAGAGGCCAGGATCATTGTTGTCATGCCTTTCATCTGGTGGAAAGGAGAATCCAGCTAGACAGACAGACAAAGTTCCGATTCTCATGAGGGTGAAGGTCACGTTACATTCATGCACAGATATTTTGCATGTCTGAACCCACTCAATCATTACAGCAATGGTATGCAGTAGGAACAACGGCCAAAAGTAAAGAGACGAAGAGACTGAGAAAACCAGAGGGGACGGTAATAACCATTGACCAGGCAGGAAAAACAATGATATGCGGAAGTGGGCATGAAACATAGGTCTGTATGACTGTCACACTCACACTATTCATACTGATTCATGAAGAACCAAGAGCCAAGGTACAGGTGAGAGATACCCAGGAACAAGTAGGATAAATGTACAAGCAGGACGATGTACGGTGTGATCACAGCAAAGGGTACTCTAGTAGCTAAACAATCCTTTGTAGAGAGCTTGCTGCATGCCAAGCCCTGGACGGGCACACAGGAGAGTCCATTCTTGTACAGGCAAGATGCGTCAGAAGAGCAGTTAGCCTAACGCAAATAAGAACCTTGGGGACGTAATAAGAATGGCACCCTTGAGTCAGCACGGCCACACCTGACCACGTTGGAGACAGAAAGCTTCACGGCAAAGTTCAGAATCCTGAAGGGGCCCATCAAGACACTGACCTGGTCTTCATCAACTGGCTCACCAGAGACGGGGGCGGGACTTGGTGCTGTGAAGAACAGGGAACAAGGAAGAAAGGTGACCTGTCTGCCTTTCCTAAAGATAACTCTAGGTGAGTCACCAAAGATGGCGGCTCCAGGGAGGGAGACGTGGCCCGCAAACAAAGGCAGTGGGATCTTGAACTAAGCAGTGAAGGGACACAGGGAAGAGAGGTAAGAAGTGAGGGATGCTTAGAAGCAAATGATGTGGTTTTGCTCCTTCCTCAACAGGTCGCTCAAGCCAGAAACGTGAAATCTCCCCAGACTCAGCTTCTTCTTTCACTTCCAACCCCTGTCATTAAAATCGGCTTCCACACTTGCCAGTTCTACTTGCAAAAATCTCTGTAGAACTCTAATTCCAGGATGATCTGATACCTGCCCATCAGGGGGACAGGACGGCTCAGCTTCTGAGCATCTGGGCGATGACAGAACAGGCGTCAGGAACCTTTCATAAAATGTTGCAATGGGAATTAATGTTGACAATCACAGATCCCTCAAAGGTAAATACAAAGCCACAAAAACCAAAAACGCCCTAAGCGTGGCCCCATAAACTAGCCTTACATGGATCCCAGCAAAATCAGCTACCACTGTCAGAAGTGCAACTCCATCCATAGCCACGTGGGAGATTAAAAGGGGTTCGTTCCTGCATTATCATTTGGGAACAAAGAGGTTTTGTATGGATCTGGCCCTTTTCCCATTGAAACAACTGAGACCAGGCATTGTTTTATAGTTGTAGGAACCAAACGTATGTCGAATGGCTCAGCTCTGCTCATTTCTTAGCAGCTAAACGTGGCTGACCCGCAGCAGGATAAATACTCTGAGACCTGCGTTGTGGTGTTCTCTTCACCAACTCTTCGATGAAATCTGGGTGACATGCTAGCACCTTGTATCTTGGAGGAAAGTTGCAGATGAAGACCCAGGCTTTGCTCAATTGCACTGACTATTTCACCAGCGGAAGAAAATACTAAACAATTAGATGAACCTTGTAGGTCTTTCTTATTTCCTCGACAGAGGCAAAATGAGGAGATATGATATCTATCTGGCTACTGCTCTGTGTTCTTCTGATGCTTCTCTGTGTTCAGTGTGCTGATTTCAAATAGATGCCAACAACAAAAAATGATGATTTTTAGCATCATCTGTGATCAGACCCTAAAAGCACAAAGTCCTAAATAATGTTTTCATATTTCCACTATGTTCTTTCATTAAAATTCTAAATTTAGGGTATTTTTTTTTACCTTTTTCCTTTCACTCCCACATATGTTTTAAATACAAAAATTGATATACCACCTGCTATTCGAACATTTGCACAGGTGGATATTTGAAAATGTTTACATTGAAATTTTGGGTAACTAATGCATAGAGACAAATTTATATCATGGGATTCAAATATATTTTATATGCTCTTTTCTCATAATTCACTTTAGCACCGATATTATCGCATTCCAAAATTTTACAGTTTTATGCACCAAAATGATCTCATTTCTCCTTAAAATTTTGTCTACTCAACATTTTCTCCCTAGCATTAAATAAGAATTACCCTTTGTTGGTTTTTTTTTCCTTTCATCTACCTTCCTCCTCTTTCAGAAACATCCAGCTAATTATCCAACCACCTACTGACTCACTCAAAATGGAAATTAATACAGAAGTTTGGCTTACGAAAAGAAAAGTGTTCATAGGACGATATTTGCCATTTGCTAAGTTTGGTGCATTTTTCATTGCTTGGCAAATGTTGTAAGAGACTCTTCGTTTTACCCCATCACCCGCTTTGGAAACCACAAAAGGGATTTAAGCAATGTGCCCTGTTCTAATCCCACTAGCCACAAAGGAAGCTGGATTCCCTGCAGCTCGACCCTGAACTCCTACCGTTAAGTTTATTAAATTTTAGCAAACTTGCAATCCTGTCTCACATGGTGAAAGAGCAATGTTGAGCCCGAAATCTGTCTGGGATCTATTTGTCCTACTCTTTATCTGTCTGGGATCTATTTGTCCTGTTCTTTGTGTTGCTGGGGTTTTGTTGTTTTTGTTGTTGTCGTCGTTGTTTTGGGGTTTGTTTGTTTTGTTTTGTTTTTTGGTCCTTTATATATCACCTTCAGCTGTTCCTCATCTTAGAGACCTGTCCTGGTCACAAAGTCTAAAGTATCCCCATACCTCTTTCATGTTCTTATTTGCCATATAGCTCCTACGCCAATCTGAAATTCTGTCCTTCATGACTTTGTTTACTCGGGTGTCTACTTCCTCCCCACCTTGCGTGAGGAAAGGACAGTTTCTTATCTTCTTTACTACTATGTCCTCAGAGTCTGGAACAATGGTTCCTGGATATTCATTGACTGAATGAACAAGTCAATGAATGAGAGGATGAATAAGTAGGTGACTAAGTCTCTATGGGGACCATTTAACCTGGTCCCATGCAGCCGTGTTGTGTCTGCTGTCACTGGCCAGCTGGTCCTTCTCCGCTACGTTCTGATCCCTCGTGACATCTAGCATCTGACCCTGGCCAAGCTAATTGGGGTGGGGGATGAAGGGACAGAGTGTTTCCCTGACTACTGAGAAAGAAACATCTAATACTGTGGTCACGGGATCTTGTCCACCCTACATGTGCAGGATGTTATCCGGTGATCTCCGGTGGTACCAGCCACAAAAACAAGATTGGCCATTTTCTGAGTTAGCACCAATGATAAGACAGTATCGAGAATTTAAGCATTAGACTGAAAGCATTCAGGAGGGTTTTTCTGTTGCTCCCTTCGTCATGGTTGGGGAGCAGGAACGAAGTAATTCCACAGGGGACATGCCGTGGGGAAGGAGACGGAGGTGTGTTGTGCTCTTGCGTCACGCATGGGGAGCACGAGGGTCACGGTGAACGGGCTGGGAGCCCCAGTCCTCAGAAAACCCCTACAGAGTCATTCACTGGGTGTCATTCTCAGGTTCTATGCGCCTATAATGGAGTTAATGCACGTGATCACCTTCTGACCCTACAAAGTAGTCGGAATGAGATAGGGCTCCCTTCAGTTGTCCACTCAAATGCCTCCTCGCACAGACGTCTGTCCTAACCCAGCTCCTCCTCAACCACTTCCAAACCCCATCCTGCTTTGGTGATCCCAAAGGTCACATATCATGCACAAGTTGGCCCATTTTCTACTCGAGAGCCTGTCTTTGTAAGCTCACATCCCCAGGTTAGAACAAGTGCACCAGGACGGAACAGAGTGGTCAGTGCTGGGCCCGGTGCTGGGCACAGAGTAGGGACCTGCGCCCGTGTGTTTGCTCTGACAGCAGATAACCTAACACATGGAATCACATCTGGCACCTAGTAAGCAGTCAATAAATGTGAGCTGCGATTATGGGTTTAAAATACTAAAGAGATCATCCTGCTGCCTTGCCACCCAAGGGGAAAGGAGCAGACGATGACTGTGAATGCCCACCTTTACGAATCCTTACCACGACCCTGTGCAGACTCATTATCCCAGTGCTCCAGGGAGTTGTACCGACTCCGTCTGGGGCACACAGGACAGATTTCCAACAAGATCTCTCTGACTCAAACGCCGTCCCTCTTCTCTTCCTGGTCTCCTTCTCGACAAATTGCTGGGTGAGGACATGAAGCTGTTATGTCTCCTGTCTTATTGAGGAGCTTTCTGGTTAGGAGGTAAGGTAAGTGTATGAAAAATACAGTAGGGAGCCACGTGGCGATGACAGTAATTGACAGGTGTAGGTCCAAACATGTGACCATCCTATACGGTTCTAACCCACATATACTGAGAGGAAATTCCTATTACACTGCAAGTGACTGGTCCTGACATTCTAAATCTAACCAGGGATTCTTTACCTTTTCTAAGTCACAGACTTCTCTGAGGACATGATCCTTTCAATGCAAAATACATTCTCACCTACTGACAAAAGTGCCACACAGGCTTCTTAGACTTCCTGGAAATCCACAGGTCTCAGCTGAAGAACATCTACTTCCAAGGATGCAAAATTGCCTTCAGCTTGACATAAATGTGATACAGGAAATGTGTACAACCTCAGAGTCTTAGGACTAACTGGAAATTTGAAATTTAAGTGAGAGGAGCCCATCTCTCTTTTCTGATAGAAATGTATTCTCAAGGGTTTGGCGTGTTTACATAAAGCCACTCAGGCAATATTGACCAAAAGCAAGCTATCTTTTATTTGGGAGGAATATATTTAGCCTGGAAACTGTCTCTTGGAAAATAACAGCAATAGCGCCTTTCTTTAGAAAACAAATTGACCTGGTTGATACAAGATTATAGTATTTAATGTAAGAGTCAGGCTTTGATAAGCCATGTCCGGGCGTCTCCAGTCTCATGGAGACAAAAAGTGCCTGTAAGGCAGAGGGGATGGTGGGAGGATCTTGGGCAAGGGCGTCAGACTTCAGTCCAGAAGCCTGTCCCTAATCTTTCCCTTCTCGGCTACCAGCTGCTCACTGGACCACAGTTATGAGCCACATCTTCAAGATGAGGTTTAGAGGATATGATCCTACCAATGGCTGCTGATGAACAACCCACCATCGGGGACCCACAGATCCGTGTCACTGTTAACACAGCTTTCTAGAACTACTGGACCCACAGCTGCATGGGTCAATCCAGGTTACTGGTTTCCTCCTCTTGTGCAGTAGAAACGCATTCTCTCCTCTACCCTCTCTCAAGGTGCTTTTAAGGACACCCTTACCTCCCCACACCCAGGACTCATGAGTGTCACAGGAGCCAGTAGGATAGGCAGGTGACGACAATGTGGATCCTGGACCGGCCAGAAGGGAACGGAGAACGCAGAACACACGATGGTGATAAGAATTCTCTCATTCCTCAACCTCCTGTCTAAGGGGGAGGAAGCAGGTGGGACTTGCCTGTAGGTGTGTGGTTTATTCGTGCACGTATATATAATTAGTCAGAGACACATGCATAAGTGTGCATTGATGGGTGAGTCTGTAGGTACATCCTCAGTCTATCAAAATGAACTCATAAGAATATATGTAAGAATCACCACCAAAGCAAAAACTCATCTGATATTATGATATGGAATAATAATAATAATAATAATAATATCTTGAGTTCAATAGTAATTCTCTCTATTCCATGCCTATGGATAGACTTTCACAAACAACATGGATAGTATCTGCAATTCTTTTCCTTTTTTCTAGATTATATTGGTTCAGATTGCATTTATTGAAATGCAATTAGATGTCTACTGAAGCTAATAAAAATATGAAGCTTATTTTTATAAAGCCCGATAAACTAAAATAAAAACTAATTGTCACCAATTAATACAGCAGGTATACTCTCTGTTTAGACCCTTAGAGCCAGAGCCAAAATCTTAAACTTCAAGTGTATGCACACGGTTATCAGGTTTTCATAAACATATATATTTTTAAAGACTTATTCATTTGAGAGAGAGCGGTGGGGAGGGTGGAGACAGAGGGAAAGAAGAGAAAGAGATGGAGAGAAGGGAGAGGAGAGAAGAGAAAGAGAGGGAAAGAGAAAGAGAACCTGAAGCAGACTCCCTGGTGAGTGAGAAGCCCAACATGGGGCTCAAGCCCACAACCCTGAGATCATGACCTGAGCCAAAAGCAAGTCAGACACTCAAGCAACGGAACCACTCAGGTGCCCCCAGAAATATTTTCTTAACAGAAAGAAAATGCAAAGGAGGCACCGCAGCAGACGTGACAGCTGGTCTACCCCGTGGTGGAGAGGTAGCTAATGGAGAGGTACCTCCGAACGCAAAGTCTCCTAGAGATTCCTCCCAGGGAGAGACTTCTTTGATACTCTTCGCCGCAGTAGAAGCTTCCGGACTCATGCCTGGCTGGTCCAGTCAAAGCCACAGGGTGAGAGAATGCCTCGGAGCAGGCTGCAGGCTTGCTAGACGACATGGTCCCAGCAACAAGAGTACAGGGTCTGTCTCCCTGGGGAATAAGGTGGGAGAGGAGCAGAGGCAAACCACTCCCAAGAAAAGCATGGCCCACATCAAAGGCATAAAAAGATAGCGGGTCCAGAAGGCGTAACTATGTATCACCAGAGTAAGAAATAGTTTCCTTTGATCCTTCCTTCCACCCCCTGTCCATATTCTAGAAACCAGAAACCAAAGCTCAGAACAGGTATCCCAAGAGGGGTAAAATGCAAGCTGATGCAAAAGCAAAGAGTACACTGATCATATTTTCCAAAAAAGGGATCGTGCTGCCAACATCCAGTTGTGACCACAGGAAGGTTTATCAAAGTTTGAGACAAAACACAAGACCCCCGACATTTCTTCAAGTATCCCAGGATGCATAAAGGCTTAAACCATTCATGCCCCATTCTGTGTCAAATTCTTTTTTTTTTTTATTTTGGGTCAAATTCTTGACGCTTAGCACAAATGAAACACATAAAGATTTTTAATAATGTACTGCCTAATTTTCCAATATAAAATAAAAACAAGTCCTACCCCCCCCCTTTTTTAGCTTGGTTCCACCCAAGGCCATGCTGTGGTCCTAATATTCTGTAATTTGGCAAAGAGTCGTCTGCTTCGTGCATTGGTCCATCCAGACATCATCTGCTAAGTAATGTCTGAAAAAGACAAATGGCCTAAGCATCCACAACACATAGATATGGCAAAGAATTCACAAATATAGATTGATACCTATGTATGCACGTACATATATATGGACATATGTGTGTTTAGTATGTATGTTTGTACATGTTTTCCAGGAAAATGAAAGGGGGGAAAGCCCTCTGTTATGAGATTTAACAATGGCCTGGGACCTTCCCAGATGGAGAGTGGGGCGGATCACATCTGAGTACAGCTCAATATAAGGAAGGCCTGGGGTCAGGGTGTCGGAGAGCAGGGGGTGCTCACGGAAACGTGAGCGGCTTGTTCCAAGCGGCAAGGGTCCACGGTATATGCTGGGGGCAAGTGGACGGAGCTGACCCTGGAAGAGAAACACACGGACATATTTTAAAGATCCTTCTGCCTAGTCTCAAAGGTCTTTGGTTCTCTGGGGTGGTGAACAGGCAGCCTGGAGCGATCTGGTCATGACTCATCTCTAATTAGGAAATGAAGGGGCGCCTGGGGAGCTCAGTCATTAAGCGTCTGCCTTCGGCTCAGGTCGTGATCCCAGGGTCCCAGGATCGAGCCCTGCTTTGGGCTCCCTGCTCAGTGGGAAGCCTGCTTCTCCCTCTTCCACTCCCCCTGCTTGTGTTTCCTCTCTTGTCTCTCTCTGTGTGTCAAATAAACAAATAAAATCTTTAAAAAAATAATTAGGAAATGAGGTCATCAGATCTGAGAATTGGGACATGTGTATGACAGTCCCATGAAGGACGAATTGGAGGTAGGAGTGTGACAGTTGGAGTGGCCAGCCAAACTAGGATCGTGACGATAAGAATTAGAGCACTCGCCATGGGCATCGAGAAGACAGCTCATATTTGGGGACCTTGTCCAGAAGAAAATGATGGGATACAGAGAGGTTTGGAGTAACAGGTGAGAAAGAAGAAGTAAATTAGGCCCAAGTTCTTATCTCGGACATGCTGGTGTTCAAGGTCTCTTGACCAACATGACCAAGAGCAAAGGGAAAAAGAGGCTTCAGAGGAAAATCCTGTGTCAACATTGGGACCTGTTGAGTCTGGAGCGTCTGTATGACACTTAGATACAGGCTTTTCAGAGGAGTTAAAAATACAATCTTGGTGACTGAAATCAGTGGTCTGGGTAGCCAATGAAGCCAAGAATCATTCACAGAGATGTGTGGCTGAAAATGTGTGGGCAGACTGAGTCATAGATTAACTATAAAGAGGAGAATGAGGTCAAGAACATAATGGTGAAGAGGCCGGTATTTAAGAATGCAAAGGGAAATAAGCAGAGAAGGACCTCACGGGGTTGAGGAAAAGAACCAGAAGATAGGGGCACAGTGGAAATCTGGGACTAAGGGACAGGGTCAGGGAGACAAGCACTTACAAAATGTGATAAGGAGTTGCCATTTGGTTTGGCATTGTAGACATTACTGGCCATACTGTCATGGGACTATTTTACCAGGAGGGTGAGGAGGTTGGAAATGGGTTCTGGGGGAAATGGAAGAGAAGGAATGAAATGAAACCTCTGATTTCAAGCAATGTGTCTATGAATGAAAGGAGGAATACATGTCCTAATATAAACTCGTGCAACCAGTATGGAAAATAGTATAGAGGTTCCTCAAAAATTAAAAGTAGAGGTACCATATGATCCAGAAATCCTACTTTTAGGTATTTATCCAAAGAAAAAGAAAACACTCATTCGAACAAATGCACCCCTATGTTCTCTGAAGCATGAATAAATATCTTGTAAGTTAAAAAAGCATAGGCAAAAATACATAAGAAATGAATAAAATGATTGATTTGGTTCCTGAAAAAAGAAGGAACAGGTAGACAAGGTTGAGGCTGTTTAGGGAGGAAAGACAGGAAGGCCAATGGATAGGGAAGAAGTACTTGAGTTGGTGTTAGGGGTTGGCTTCTAAACCACAAGTGGAACACGGAGCACTGCCCAGATTCTGGGGAACAGGAGAGAAGGAGGTGCAAATTGATCTGCGAATGTGCTGTGTGCTATAGGGTCTTGGGGATTTCACTCCTAACAGATTCTTTGTTCTCTCTGTGAAGAGGGAGATTTTCTGATTCTTCTATTTTCTGATAACAATGAAAGTGGGAAGATAGAAAATAGTGGAATGGATGCCACGGGAAATGGCTGTGAGAACTGCCAACCATCCGTGAGGTCTCCACTGCTTCCAGAAACCACATACGATGGTGAAGCGAATCCATGACATAAATTCCATTGGCTCCAGGGACCAACACTATGGGACCAAAGAACTGGATGTCTGGATGGACACAGAGCTGGGGTCAGCAGGATAAGCTCAACCCAAGCAGAGGAGGGAATTGAGGGTGTCAGGGAGGGTTCAAGTCAAATCCTGTAACCTATGCTTCACACCTCGTGGGCTGGAAGCAGAGGCAGCACTTGGATAGCTGCAAGGCTTGATGGAAGACCTATCAAAGTGGGAGGGAGCCTAGGAGCTCAGCGCCTCTACTGTAACAAGGGTGAGGAACAAGAAGAGGGGAAGACTGAGGAATGATAAGATCCTACTGAGGACCTAGGGGATGGCTGATGAATAGAGCTGAAGTCCTCCAAACAGGGAAGATCCAGAAGCTCGTAAGCTTCCATTGTTTCTGAATCCTCTCAGTCAGTGCTGGTGGCCTAGAGAGAACACCAACGCTTCCACATCCATGTTTCAACGGGACATTCTCATCCTTCAGTTGTATGATAGAAGAGCTCTTGCCTGAAATATTTATGTGATAGGTTGCTTTGGGGCATTCATATCTATCTGGGATTACCCTAGCCAGAATGCACACGGTGTTCCAAGTCTGCCCAGAGACTCTGCTAACACAGGCTCAGGTAATGTTTCCCGACATGTTTTCAATACCCATTCAGAGGATCTT
The DNA here is from genome assembly GCA_002007465.1 of Ailurus styani. NCBI lineage: Eukaryota > Metazoa > Chordata > Mammalia > Carnivora > Ailuridae > Ailurus > Ailurus styani. Next base: position 2,831,297 of record LNAC01000046.1, on the reverse strand, counting down.
CCTAAGCTTGGTGGAACCACAGCAGCCTGTTGTGCCTCACAAAGAGCGGACACTGAAATACAGTCTTGTTGATGATGTGAATCAAGCCAGGGTCTTCAGAAAACCATCCACAGCTGATTGTGGTGCCTCTCTCTCAGGAGTGACTGATAACTTGGCAGCATTTGTCTTTATGGGGTTAGAGGCAGGCAAAGACAAATGAGAGGAGATGTGCAGGCATGGCAAGGGAAGCTGGAACAGGATGAGGGTGGCCTACAGGGGACGGCGGCCTGCAGGGGACACCTCTGCCACTTCTTACTTCCGATGCCTTTTCATCAGTGTCGGTTTCCTGGACATTGCATGGGTTTGACGCACGCTATTTCATGGTGGTATTGTAAAAAAAAAAAAATCAAGCAAGAAAACTCATGTAAACACTAGAAAAATGAACTAGGATTATCATTATTACTCCTATTTGTTGGAGGGTAGATTATGATTCCATTAAGCTCAGATGGAATCTGTCAGACCTACCAGATGCTGATGGAATTATGAGGCACGAGTAGACCCATGTCAGTGTGCTAGCTTTCCAAAAGACAAATGGATAGGAGTTAAAAAGTGGCGTGGGTGAGGCCAGGGGAACAGGGCTTAGGGAGGAAAGAAAATGTTTTTATGTGTAATGACTGCTTTCAGGATATGAAATAAAATTCGTGAAAGCCAAGATGTTGTAAATGATATAGTGTGCTGCTCCTTGGCTGATTAAAAAAAAAAAAGGCCATGACAAATAGGAAATAGAACTATAAAGCAGAATGATTTGCAAGCCATATATTCCCCTGAGTGGATCTCCCTGCACCAATGTAGCACAGGAAAGCTTCTGGGAACCTTTGAGGTTCTCAGCCCAGAGCTCAAAATTGGGCTGATGGGGAAAATCATTTTGACAACTCATCAATTCTCTCCCAAATATCAAGGGGTTGTTTGTGTTTGTTTCAACATGTGGCTTTCTTCCCTGCAAGGGAGCTTTGACCAAATGGATTTGGGAAAAAATCATCCCATCAGCTGAGTCCAAACCCTAACCTGTGTTTTTCTTTTCAAACATATTCTGCTCTCCCTATGGATTCTCGCACAAGTGTAGATCCACCCAGCTTTCAGGATTATTTTTTCTTAGTAGCAGGCTTATTGTGAAGAATTCAAAGAATGCGTAAGCATTAAAAACAATTATGGTTTTCGGTTTCTCTGGCAGTCCCTGTCTGTCCATGAGGTATGGTACCTTCCTCCCCATCTTGGAAGTAAACACTACTTATTTATTTCTGGACTCTTTTCTAGGCTGTGACATACACAGACACACATTTGTAAACACACATGCATACATGCAGAACATTTTAAATCTATATATGTATATCCACACGCAACTGTGTGTATACATATAAATACACATATGTGTATATCATTGTATATGTACATATTCAGGTATCTATACAATGCCTATATAGATGTAAGTATTCATGTAAATATTACGGATCTTCACATTTTTGCTTTGCTTGTTTTCTTTTAAATGAAAAGTGATTTTATATTTACAAGTACATAAAAGAATTCATTTACTCATTCCCCCAATGAGAAAAACTTCAGTCGCAATGGATGTTGAAGTCCATGCCAGCCATAGACCCCATAAGTCCTTCTGGTCCTTTCTACCATGTGAGGACACAGGAAGAAGAAGGTCATCTAGGAACCAAGAGGCAGGTCCTCACCAGATACCAAGTCGCCTCAGACAGATTCCTGAGAAGGAATGGCTGGAGGGAAAAGTGAGTCCCTTTTTAAATGTTAATAGAGAATATGACATTTCTTTCAAAATTCTCCACCAATTCATCTACCCACTAGCAAGGTGTAAAAACGCCTATTTGACTATGCCCACAGATAACTGAATTTACTTTTGTCATTAAGCCAGGCAAAAGTAGAATAAAATAAAGTAAAATAAAATAAAGTCAAATAGACTTGACTTTCCTTTAATGTGACTGTGTTCGGGTACGTCTCTTGATGAGTTTTAGACATTTTATTTCTTCGACTATGAGCTTCCCTAACGGCTTTGACAGAGTCATTTGCAACTTATTCCTCTCCTTTCTGGTGCCATGTAATTTGTCACTTTTATTCTCAATTTGCTATTCTCATCTACACACTTTCCATATCCTACACGTAACATTTCCCTGCTACAATTCACAGTGGGGCAGGCATTTTGCACGTGCCAAAATTTGCTAATCCACGAGCAGGGGGAAAGATGAGAAGCGGTACCCTTTGGAAATTGGCCAAAAATGCCAACGAAAGCAGTTTCATTTTCTACGTGACATTTGTCACGCTCCACGCACGGAACATTTTAAATCGCACATCTGACCTTTTTAACAATAGCAGGAAATGCCAAGAGAAAATGCAAAGCTCTTCATTTTCTCCCTTAAGCCCCTATAGAAGCCATTTTTCACGGTCCATGGCTAGAGTCTATGATAAGATTGTCAAGGTGCCTGAAACAAGCCATCAATTTCCAAGCAGTTTTCCATCCACCCAGGGAAACATCACACACTTGTGTGGCAAGCTGCAGGGGCCTTCTTTTCCTCTGCTCTGGTTCAGGAATTTGGGGCATAATAAGATGTGAGTCAATCTGAGATAAAGAGGAAATCAGCTGGGCACCTGGGTGGCTCAGTGGATTAAAGCCTCTGCTTTCGGCTCAGGTCATGATCTCAGGGTCCTGGGATCGAGGCCCGCATAGGGCTCCCTGCTCAGCAGGGAGCCTGCTTCCTCCTCTCTCTCTGTCTGCCTCTCTGCCTACTTGTGATCTGATCTCTCTCTCTCTGTGTCAAATAAATAAATAAAATCTTTTAAAAAAAAAAAAGAGGAAATCAGCTCTTGATAGAACATGATTCCGTATAAACCGACAAGTCCCTGGCCACCATTTTAAGAATAGAATTCCTTATATCCCATCAGGTGACTCAAGAGGAGGCTATAAAACTCTTCTCTAAGTGATCCTTAGGAATCCATACCAGAAAGAAGAGAAATAACAAACTTCCTCTTTGTCCATCCAAGTGCTGTATCTACTGGTTTCTACTTAGCTTTTGAACCAAAGTAATGATGGATGCTTGCTGAGTGTTGAACGTGTTTAAGGATGACCTAAGAAGAATATATAATGCCGAATTCACATAATTATCTTAAATTAATGAACACACCTCCACAGATTTAAAAGCGTAGAATTCACAGCACACAATGAAGAACAGGAGTATGTATAGGCATTGGAATCTGGGCAGACTTAATAACAGTAAAATAATTTTCAATTGCTGTGATTTAAGAATTAATTCAGATGAATTATTAAGAAGTACTTCTCTATTATCTGAACTACTTTCTTTTATGGACAATAGATTTCTGGTTATATGTATTTGATAGTAAAATTATTTTTTTCAAAATGACAAAAAAATAAAATAACATGGTTATGAGATCTAAAATCTGAGTTTCCATGTTAAATTAAGGAAAACACACATCTTGTGAAATGCTTCAGTTTCCTCTGAAAAACACATCTTGACCACCACTTTTTCAAAAAAGATTATTCAATATTACTTTTCTTTTATGTATTTAGACTCTCAGTTCTTAAAGCCACAGCATCAGGGGAGGCATTTGAGATTTCGATTTGTCGTAAACAGACCATAAAATGCAACTGTCTTCATAATCGCAAGAATTACTGCAAAACTAAGAATCTCAGGGACAGGGGAGCGAGGGAAAAACAAAAAGGAATCCAAGGGATTGGAAAGAGGAGTAAAATAAAAAAAGAAAGGAATAATAAAGAATCCCAGGGATGGGAATTCTCTAAGATAATCATCACGTAGAGTAGAGAAGTCATTCTCTTGATAATTGGCAGCACAGTGCCCTAGGATCTCTTTTGATGCTTCATAATAACAAATCGAGTTAAAGAATTAAATTAACTTTTTCCATGAGAAATATGCTAGAGAGATACTATCTTACAAAATCAAAGCATGTTGCAACCGATAGCACAGCTCCTTCAAATAAACAGAAGCATCTGTGATGATACTGACGATCATGGAACTGACAATCATGTGTAAGTCCAAGAAACACTCCTTTTAAATCTCAAATGTTTCAACTGCCTTGGTTTCCACATTTTTCCCAGAGGAAGGGGACCACACCCTTACATAACAGGAAAGGGGGTGCACTATCTTATCCAAATCCAGTTTCCCCACTCAGGAGCCTTCCGTTCTCCCATCTCCAAACACACCACATCATGACCCATTCTCACTTGCGTCCATCATGGTACCTGCCCGCCCTCCCTTCATCTCCTACCACTCGGTCTGCTTGACCTCTGTTCTTCCCATTGAACTTTTTTTTTTTCACTTCTGCATCAAAACGTGATTCATGGCTTCTGACTTTATTATCCAGCCCGCCCACTCAATTACTCCCATTTCTAAAAAAAATTGGTGTAACCCCATCATCCAATTTCCAATTTTATAAATGCAAAGTTTGCCTCTGGTTACTTTTGCTGTATCCTTAAAAATACGGTAGCGTGTAAGAAATATTCGGACAACTACAAAAAAGCAAGTTTCCATACTAAGTTTTATAATTTTCTATTAACTCAAGTTACCTCCCTAAAATGTTCCATTTTAGATCATCCTTCATCGTTCATAATTATATATTTGTATATTACTGTATTTTTATTATATTATATTAATATTAAATAACATTTTATTATAGGTATAGGGCTTATTGTTCATATTATCACATTTAAACTATCCTTATTTGAGCAGAATTTCGCAATCAGACAATGCTTGATATGACGGAAATGACCTTCAACGTCTTATCATCGTGGGAGGATGCCACAGTCCCTAAATCACTGACACCCCGTCCCCGATTTTCCTTTCAAATATGTATCATTTATATTAACATTCACTATGTAGGACTTTGACATTATATATTTATGTTTCTATTTATCATGTATACATGACTTATTATGAAGGTTGTGATGTTTAAATAATTGTTCCTTGAATAACATTTCATACCAAGCATTAATCTCAAAAAGAAGCCTTTCATGAAGGCAAGGGCTTCCAAAATCATACATCGTGAGGCTGCCTTGTAGGAAAAGACAACGCTCTTTATAATCTCGTCCGGTCAGAAATAGAGAAAAGGATCAAGTCTTTATAAGGACCTATACTTGAGCACCCTGTAAGCGTCCACTGTGTCCCACCTGGAGTGCTTTTCATGCAGGTACGTGTTCCTGACAGAAGCTAAGGGGAGAGCCCCACTGATCTCCTATTCCCTTCTCCAAAGTCTAAGGGCCTTATTTTCTTATTGCAAGTTTTTATTTAAATTCTAGTTAGTTCAGTGTGAAGATTCCCCCCAAAGTTAGAGCTGTCCCATGACCCTGCAATTGCACTACAGGGTATTTACCCCAAAGATACAGATGGAGTGAAAAGAGGGGCCATATGTACCCCAATGTTCATAGCAGCAATGTCCACAATCCCCAGACTGTGGAAAGAGCCGAGACGCCCTTCAACAGACGAATGGACAAAGAAAACGTGGTCCATATATACAATGGAATATTCCTCAGCCATCAGAAAGGATGAACACCCAACTTTTGTATCAACATGGACGGGTATGGAGGAGATGATGCTGATGAAAGAAGTCAAGCAGAGAAAATAAATTATCATATGGTTTCGCTTACTTGTGGAACATAAGGAATAAAATGGAGGACTCTAGGAGAAGGAAAGGAAAAGTGAATTGGGGTAAATCGGAAGGGGAGATGAACCATGAGAGACTGTGGACTCTGAGAAACAAACTGAGGGTTATGGAGGGGAGGGGGGAGGGGGGGATGGGTGAGCCTGGTGGTGGGTATTAAGGAGGGCACGGATTGCATGGAGCAGTGGGTGGGGTGCATCAACAATGAATCTTGGATCACTGAAAAAAATTAATAAATAAATAAATTCTAGTTAGTTAACATATATGGCAATATCAGTTTCAGGTGTAGAATTTGGCGATTCATCACTTACATAGAACACCCAGTACTCGTCACAACAGGTGCCCTTCTTAAGCCCAATTACCCATCCAGCTCATCACCCACACCTCCACCTCCCAAGTCCAAGTGTATTATTAATACCTCCCTGATTTTCTTCCCCAATATCTCCTAGATGGCTCCATCCACATTTCCATCTTCACCAAGGTCCTAGTTCAGGACACCAGCCTGTCTCTGCTGGACAAGAGTGAACTGCGGATATGATGTCCCCACTGTTCCCTGCCCAGAGGAATCTATCCCAGCACTGACCATCACTCACCCCTGCTTCATGTCCTCCAACAGGGACTGGAATGTCTTGGCCACTCTCTAAGTTTCTATGGGGAACTCATGACCTCTTTTGTTGATGTCTACACAGACAAATGTTCCAGCCCAAGGCCCATGCCTGGGATATTCTCACATGCCATTCTTCACCTCCCCACTGTGGAATGCCCATTCTATCCACCTCTGAAACATGAGGTCAGCTGGCTTGCTCCTGGTCACAACACTCCTTTCCTCCATGGCACTGATAGCACTTTGTACTTTATATTCACTGGGCTGTTCATTCGATTGTTTGTCGTCCCCATATTTCTACTGTAAGCTCCCAGAAGGCAAAGATTGAGCATGCTTCCCTTGACCATTTTTCCCACAGAGCCCACCACAGTGCCTCATACAAGGTCCACGGTTTAAAAAAATGCTCGTGGGGCTCCTGGGTGGCTCGACTGGTTAAGTGTCTTGTGATTCGTGATTTCGGCTCAGGTCATGATCTCAGGGTTGTGGAAATCAAGCTCCACAGCCAGCTCTGTGCTGAGCACAGAGTCTGCCTATCCCCTTCCTTCTGCTCCTCCTCCTGATCGCCCACTCCCTCGCAAATAAATAAATATCTTTTTTTTAAAAAGGGCTTGTTAAATCAATGAATGGAACAAAAACAATACCAAAAAACAATTACCGACGTAATAAAGGAACAATTTCAACATGTTAACTTGGTATGTACGATAATTATAAGTAAACTCCATAAAACAATTCATAATTTCACAAGAATGTCATTTCAACCACTAGATACATTTTTTCCATAATGATAAGAAAATTGCGAATGCAGCATTAAGCTAGATTTCCTTAAAGACTGTACATAATCTGATGTACCACGTAAGTAAACTGCCACGGATGGTGTGTAAAAGCAGGTAGTTAAAGATGAGTAAATGTTAATACCTATTGAGCAAACAAAATCGAATGAATACGTAACCCTCTACATTTTGAGATTGTATCTTCCTGTCATCCCGTATTAACCATTAGGAGTTTTATGCATTGCTATACTGCCTGGGTAAAAACAAGAGCTTGTTAATATCTGTGCAAGCCTTAATTATTATCAGAAGATAATTCCATACAGCACCTAGAATTTTTCTAAGAACACAGCAGGTATTTGAGAAATAATTGCAAAATTGAAAGCTACAGGAATGGAGGAGTATTGGCATTTAACCTGGAGTTGCCTACCAATGGTAAAAGGTACATTTTAAATATCTACAGGGAACATGTCATTCATTTCAACCTTTTCTTACCCATATATTCACCCCAGGAGTGGGAAGGAAGACAGAAAGCAGAAGTCAATGTGGAGAAGGGTGACCTTCGACCCATCCAGGAAAAGGGTTGGTGGGGGAGGGGGACCTCGGTGGAAAAGAGTGGAAACCGCCCATCATTCCATTTAGCAAAAGGTTTATGGGGTGGTGATACCATGTCAAGTAGGATCTTGCAGAAAGGATCCAATACGGCAAACTTGCAAATGTCTCGCGTGTGCATGCCTGGAGACCAAGTCGGAGTGGGCAAGTATCTTGGCTTCAGACTTGAGCAACTAGAGGACCACCTTGCTTGGTCACTGATGACTGTGCACTATTGAGACATGTCACCACCAAGTACCTCCACTGCCTTTGTAAGGAGGATTTGTAAAAGAAGGATAATTAACAATGCTGTGGGATTTGGTGTCAGGAACCATGCACCTGCAAGAGGTGGACCACGGTGAGGAAATCTGAGAACAGTCCCAATAGGACCTGATAACCTAAACACTAACAGTCTCCCAGCCCTACACTGAGATCACCTCTCCTGGGAAGAGGAAGCTGGAACATGCTTTAATCACCTAATTTTAGTTTTTCCTTTTGCACATATTTCCTAATAATCTCAGGGTTGAGCTAAGCTTGTAGGGTTTGGTCTTCCCATACATATCCTTTCATCATGAACATATCTGCCATCTACTACCTATCTACCCATTCCACTACTAACATATTTAGATAAACGTAATTAAAATTATTTTCACCTTAAGAATTTCAAGAAGGTACAAGGGATGACAGAGTAGAATGTTAGTGTGCCACACCGAGATGGAAAACTAGCAAATAATTATTATGTCACATCTTTACCTTTCTGTTGTTCTCATATTAAGATGTGTGAAAGTAGTTAGTATAATTACATTGAGTTGCATGTTCATTCCCATAAAATAAAAAAACATGTTTACGGTGTTGTATGTAGAAATATAAAAATAACAATGTACCTTCACTTTTTAAATCAAGAGTGCAAATTTTAAGAATCAATTAAAGAGCATCCCTACCATTGTATAAAAATACCAGAATCTGACAATCTTACACGTCTGAACTGTGTGAAAGACCTAAAGCAGGCTTTCCATCGGTGTAGGATATATGTGAGAGCAGCTGCTCACAAGCAGAGATGATTTTGGCCCACAGAGGTTATTTGACAGTGTCTAGACACATTATTGCTTTACAAACTTGAGATGAGGGCACCACTGGCCTCTGATGGGTAGAAGGCATGGGTGGTGCTCAACGTCTGGCCATGTACAAGGTGGCCCCAGCTAATAAAGAAATATGCATCCCACAGGGACAGCAGTGCCAAGGTTGAGAAATCTAGTCTTACAGGGAAGAAACAGAGGAAGGAGAAAAGGAAACAAGGAAGGAGGGTAAAGGACAGAAGGAAAAGGGAAGGAAGAAAGACGGAAAACAGGAGGAAGGGAGGGCATAGGTATGGACTTTGGGAAGGAGAGATGGAAGAAAACAGGTAGGTGCTATTGAGGGTCATCTTTTTTCTGAATTCTACCTCTGAAAGCTCAAGATTTTAATCTCCATTATCCTGTGAGGACATTACCGCCATGAGAGGTCAACGAGTTGTCCCAAACGGTGCTGGTCCCAAGACTCCTGCCTGCATCCCTCAATTCAAGGTTTTCTGTCCTATGTCTTTGTGTTCCAGAAGACAGAACCCTCACAGAGGAGTATACACAAGACCTAGTTTCTAAAAATACTCTTCCTTACAGAATATTACAGATTTCTATCAATGGGTGAATGTCTGCTCCTGGAATTTAGACATTATTCAACATTGATACTGGATGGGTTTCGTTACAAAACATAATAATAAGTGGTATTACTGTTTTAATGCTATTTCTCTTCTCATCCTGATTTTAGGTCAGCTTTCATCCTTACAACATGAGGCTATATTCTAGCCAACTGTGTCATACTATAAAAGCCCTTTTCATGAAACCCATTTTCTCATGGACATCGATTATAGAGTAAGAGGTAGCCCAACTCTCTCTGGGGAAAAAAAAAATTGGCTCATCATTTAGGAGTGTATGAGAACTGGCTTTCCCAAGAGGGGAAGATGTTTGTATTTCCTCCCTCACTTTCCACTTCCTTCCTCCTTCCTTCCATCTTCCTTCTTTCTCCTTTCTTCTTTCCACCTGTCCTGCTCTGTCTCACTCTTTCTTTCTTGATAGGGTGAAAATCTCTCAAAGGGAAAAGCTTCCCATTCTGTTGTGAGCACATAATGTTGAGGGACATTCCCTCTATGGGAAAATGACATCTTGATAAGACACAGTCTGTTAGGGAATTTCTGAGCTCACTATGCAAGGTTGTAAGGGAACTATCCAAGGTGGATCTCCCCCAGACCTGTTCTCCCAATGGTGTGGGCTAAAGGATACCTGAGTGTCCTGAGTAATGAGAAAACTGAAAGAGATTGACCATGACAGACCATGCCCATAGTTGACATGAACATCAGCGTGTGGTGGTGGCCACCCGTGGGTGGTCAGATCAGTAAGAGAGGGGTGCTCTAGCATGGTAGAGAAGTTGGACCCCTAACTGGGCCCAGAGGTCACACACAAAGCTCCTGTCAGAACAGCAAACTGTCTGGGGAAAGACTCACCAACATGGTCCCGAAGGTTCCCACAGATAAAGATCAAGCAAACATGAACTCACAGTCAGAAGTCACTGAGACAGACCAACACACACACATATAGCCCTAGGGCTATATGTAAAATATAAATAACCATGTAAGCAATGTTTCAATAAAGTAAGGATGGAATATGACAAGAGAAGCAAGAATCAGCAAGTCACTGGAAGTAACAAAGAAGATCTTGAAAATGACCAAAATGACCACACAAGTGGAAACATTAAACAAGTGGAAACATGTTGAAATAAATACAAATCCGTGGACTAGTCAAAGAGCAGATTAGACACAGTAGGAAAGAGAATAAATGGAAGATACATCTAGAAAATTTTATACACAAACTAGATCCTCTTTGGGGGCACCTGGCTGGCTCAGTCAGTGAGGCATGCAACTCTTGATCTCAGGGTCATGAGTTCAAGGCACGTTGGGTGCAGAGGTTACTGAGAAAAAAGTAATTAATATATAGAAAATTTCAGAAACACAGCAAAGATATGGAAATTAATAATTGGAAGTGAACATAGGGGACATATGTATGAAAATAAAAATGTTCGTCTTATCTAAACAAAGTTCCAGAAGGAGAATATATAAAGAATGAAAAATAGAGAAGGCACATATTTGAACATTCTCTCAATGCCTAAGCAAATATTTAGAAAATGTTAGTATATGTATGATACATGGGTGTGTGCACAGGTAAGTGTATATGCATCTAGTAATTTGAATAACTTGAACTATGTTCCAAAAGTAGATGTTTCATATTATTTATTCATACACACAAATCTTATCAATAAAAAATGCTAGCACTAAATGGGATTTCCTTAATGTATTTTATATTTTTAAATAATGGAAATACTGGGGTGCCTGGGTGGCTCAGTGGGTTAAAGCCTCTGCTTTCGGCTCAGGTCATGATCTCAGGGTCCTGGGATCGAGGCCCGCATCGGGCTCCCTGCTCAGCGGGGAGCCTGCTTCCCCCCCCGCCTCTGCCTGCCTCTCTGCCTCCTTGTGATCTCTCTCCCTCTGTGAAATAAATAAATAAAATCTTTTAAAAAAATAATGGAAATACTGTACCAAAAAAATAAAGTACTTTTTTTACCATGATCCATTTTTTTCACCCTAGTCATAAATAAATTTCAAATGCATTCCAATGTCCTGATCAGAAAATTACCAAAGTTTATAATTCTAGTTTTAGCCAGTGTTCTCATGAATTACATCAGGCAAAGTAATTTAGAGACTCTTCTCATTCATTGCCATGATAACCGTGGGAGATGGTAAGTGTGAGTTGCACAGCGGTTACATGCTTTGATCTAGCATCACTAACAGGAAAGTTTTGTAAAAGAATATTTCATTTTGTATCCGTGTTGTATCCCTAAGTGTTAGGAATGATGTAGGACATCTCAGTGGAGTGACTGAAAGATGGCCGCATGCCCCAGTTTGCTTGGGATTGAGGTGTTCCTGAGTCACTGGGCTTTCAGTGCCAACTCTCGGGAAGTCTTTCACAAACTAAGGTGAGTAGGTGTGTCTACTGGAGATTTCCATCATGGAGGTTGGGGGACGCTAAACGGGACAAGCACGGCATTTCAAATACACCTGATCATGGGTACAAGCAAAGATCTTGGAGGAAATTTACAAAGCAGACCCCAGAGGATCTACCTTAAGTTATAAATTAGCATGAGCTATTTATCTGGCTGGCCACGGGGACTTATCCATGATAAGGAACCCAACCACAGATACGGGTATCTGTACGGGAGGGGAAGAGACAATAGGGAAATGTGACATAAAGTTGCCAAGACAGGGGACACACATTCCGGGTGGACCACGTGCCAAAGTTTAGAGTATTGAAAGAAAAGTTGCATTAAGTAAACACAAAAGAAGAGACAATTGCATCAAATTTGTACCATTTTCTAGAATATGTCTATTGTATTAGAACATTCAAAATCACACCTTGAATACAATCGCATGTTTACAAGCCTTAATTGTTTGATTCCAAAATTACAGTGTGTGTGTGATTATGGTAACGTTGACAGATGCCTCCAGGACTCGGGTTGTACACTCTTCAGTGATCACGTTCTACTCTGGAGAATACATGTAAGTCTAACACTTCTGTGGATGCCGGTGTTTAGATGACAATTAAGGGGCGCCTGGGTGGCTCCAGTCGGTTAAGGGTCTGCCTTCGGCTTAGGTCATGATCTCAGGATCCTGGGATCGAGCCCCACATCGGGCTCTCTGCTCAGTGGGGATCCTGGTTCTCCCTCTCTCCCTGCTTGTGCTCTATCTCTCTCTCAAAAAATAAATAAAATCTTTAAAAAAAAATGGCAATGAAAACAATGGGCATTGAGAAGCAGTAGGTTCCAAACAGCAATGCCTCAATGCTATGAATCAATGGGTACGTGTTAACCTCATAAATTGCACTTTATTCTTCAAGCACCTGCCACCTTAAAGAACTAGATTTTTCATGCTCTTTTAATACTAAAAGACTTTTGGTTTGGGGCTTTTTTTTCAGGATGAAGTGTTGTTTTCTGGTCTTTGGAAAGAGGGGATTCCACCTTTCGTGATTGTATCGTATGACTGCAAGGACTACGAATGATGATCCAAAGAAATTCCCACTCATGGAGTATCGTAAGCACATTCTACCCACAAATGCCAAGGGTGATAACAGAAGGTAGTGGTGCACAATGGGGACAAGTACCTTCTCAGTGGACACTTGGCATTATCTTGGAGACATTTTTGGTCATCACACTGGGGATTTCTAATGACATCAAGTGAGTAGAGGAATGTTGGCCAACATCCCACATGCCCCGGGCAGCCCCCCACAAATGTCAGTGGTGATGTCGATAAGCCCAGTCTTTGGGAAAGAAATAGATGGAAGAATCAAAGTGCTCCCTGGCTTGGCTCCGTGCACCTACTATGTGCAGCATCTACATTTGAAGGCAGTGTCCAACGTCCAGGGTCTTGCCATTTCTCAGAGAACATCTGGGAAACTAGTCATCTTTAAGCCAATTAATTAGACGGACGGAGAAGACTCACCCCTAAGCTGTCCGTTTCTCCAACAGCAAGAACTGTTTAGTCATGCATACCATGAAGAAACTACGCTTCAGAGTTCGATCCGAATTCTATGGGAAAGTTCTGGTTTACTCCCCACAGGTGCAGCTCCTGAAATCTCAGCCAAGTGACCCTCTGGAGAGCTAAGAGGGCGTCTATCCACTTGTCGAACACATACAAAGCCTTCAAAAGGGCAGCTCCTTTGCTCTACCTCACGTTCTTTCTTGGGCTGTCAAAACCAATTCACCCTGCGTCTTCCTGTCTTACCCAGTCACACTTCCTGCCTGTAAGGACCAGCATCCATGGAAAATGCAAACGATAATCTCATTATTTGAGATTGCTGGGGTCAGAAATGCACACTGTACTGTCCCTGGTAAGATGTGAGACTTTAATGTGTTATCCTCAGAATGAGCCTTTAGACTATGCATCTTAAAAAGGAGGAGGCGGTTTACGGTATCTTCCCACACCATAATTGTACTAACAATGCAATCAGCATTCAGTTCTGGAAAGGAATGCTTGGACCACTCAAATGCCACTTGCACAAGAGTGGCCACTCACATGCCCTGATGTAAGGAATTCAAGGTCAAAGATGTTAATTTGCTGAGGGCTTTGCCTAGTGAATGTTAAAATCCCACTGACAGAGGCAAGCACGTATGCACAATGAGCGTGTCGTCTTAGCTCAGAAACAACAACAAATTTAAGAACATGCTTGGCTAGAATCAACTATTTCTGCCCCAGCAAAAGGAGGTTTCCAAGTCAAGTTAATCACTGAAATCATGTGTTGGACAAGTTATGTAAATGCATCTCGAAGACTCATCATTATCTCCAGGCAGCTGGATTCCTAGAAAGGATGGGGAGATTCTGTGTGAACACCAAGATCCAAACTCTTCAGTACCTTCACTAGACCCTGCAGGCATCACTCGCTTCTCACGTGGTTAGCTCACCCGTCCACGATGGATTTACACTATCCATCTTAGAGGAAGAGTAATATCATCTTAATGTTTATGTGGCCCTTTGGCCACTACAAAGTCCTACCAAAAATGTGAGCAAAGACTAGCCAACTCGATACATTTATAAAAGGCTGATTTCAAAGGCATTTGTCCTCTTAGTCTATAACTATAGGACCTTTGAAAATGAGTTGCGTTGGGTGAAGAAGAACGAAGGCTGGATGTGATCACGGAGAACCCTTGACAACCATCATGAACAACAGATGCTTGCGTAGGTTTTATTTTCTCTTTTCAAGAAAGGATGACTGTGTTGTGTAGGAAGAATATTCTTGCTCCCAAATGGGTTGATAATAAGCTAAAAGGATAGCACAGTGTAAGTGGGGCAATGAGAAGGCCCCATCTGTAAACGCTACAAACAGGAGGAAGATACTTCAGAAGCCAACAGACGGACTTTCTCCTAGTCCCAGGAGTCTGGATACGTGAGCTTTTGAAACTACTGCAACCTATGCCTCTGCCTGCCTCCTTACTGCCACTGTATCTCCCCTAAAAATTTTTCCTTTGAAATTATGGGTCTAAATGTAGAAGGAAACACAAGAGATTCCGAACACCGGGGGCTAAGGAAGAGTGTCGGGGAGAGACAACAGCAAAGAGTCAGTGACGGCTACGAAAGAGTCTATAGGCTGGGAAAGTGTACACATTGTTCCACTTTATAAGAAAGAACGATCCATACAAACAGGAGAATGTTGAATTTGGCCATTTTGCTGTGAAAACAAGATAAAGATTGATAAGACCAGATTCAATCAGAATTACTAAATATTACATTGATAAATCTCAACTGAGTATCTACATTTCAGGAGACAGATCCAGTAGTAATATTACTACATGGGTTTATCAAACGTGATCATATTCTTTCCAGATACTATAAAATTTAAGGTGTGTTCCTAGTTGAATTTTGTATCATCAACAAAAAGATGCTGACATCTTACACATGTCTCAGAACTGTAACCCTGTTTTGTGGACACATTTTCATTTAGGAATAAACTTAACAAAAAAAAAATAGGTAAGACTTGTATGCTGAAAATGGCAAATACAAGAAAAAAAATTTAAAGAGGTTTCTGATAAAATAGAGGGCTAAATCATGTTAATGGATTGAAAGGCTTAAATTGTCAATTTCCTAAATTACTTATAGACTCATCACTATTTTAATAAAAATCCCTCAATCCTTTTTCTTCATTAAAAATGACACACATTCTAACAAGCATATGGTCTTACACCAGTTTCTGCTAAACTCATTCCTAGTATTTTATACTTTTGGTTGCTCTTGTTAATGGCATATTTTAAGTTTCGTTTTCCAATGGTTTCTTGTTGAGTATAAAAATAAAAATTTGTGTATGGTGTATCCTGAGATCTTGCGAAAGTCATTTAGAATTTTTAGGAGTTTGTGAAAACTAGGTAGGAGTTTCGATGTAAATAATCGCATCATCTACACCTAAAGTCAGCTCTTCCTTTTCTAATGCATAGACTTAATTCTTTTTTTTTTATCTTACAGCACTGGTGAAGACGCCCAGCTCATTGTTAGCTAGAAGGGGGGAGAGCAGGCATCCTTGCCTTGTTCCAGATCTTAAGAGGAAAGCAATTAATAGGCAGTGATTAGGTTCTGTTGGCTATTCTTCTGGAAATACTTCAGTAGTGGTCTACAATGAGCAACAAATAAAATCTAACAAGAAAGCCTCTATGATATTGCTCTGGTTGCAGGAAGAGGGGATTTTGGAGTTTCCCTCCCCCTAACCGCAGCCAGTGAGCCTCCCTACATGAACCTTGAGCAAATCTAGAACGGCACATCTGAACATACGATTTAACGAGATGGGTGGAAATCGTGAAACCTTAAAAACGAAGAGAAAAAGGGTGAACTCTTAGCTCTTGTCACAATTATGTACTAGAATCGTGTGTCCTACAACAATGCCTTTATCACGGGTCCTCTCAACTAAAGACTCCACGTGACCCATTCGTTCAGGGATGCTTCACACACACGCAAGTCAAAACCGTTTCAACTCAGACTTCCAAAACAATGACAGATGGCCTCGACTCGTGGCCCTTTGCAGTTGCAGTCTTAAGAATTAACACCCCCCCCCCAAAAAAATCAAGATCCAGCATTTCAAATTTGTGAGGCACAAGACTTGATTGTCAGCAAGCTAAATTAGGAAAGGAGAAAAAGGAAGCTCTCGCCGTGAGGACTCAAGAGCTCTAAGCTGACACACAGGAGGAAAATGAGCCGGGCGCCTGGGGGGCTCAGTTGGTTAAGCGTCTGCCTCCGGCTCAGGTCACGACCGCGGGGTCCTGGGACGGAGCCCCGCATCAGGCTCCCTGCTCGGCGGGGGGTCTGCTTCTCCCTCTCCCTCTGCCCTTCCCCTCCTCATGCTCTCTCTAAGAAGTTTAAAAAAATATATTTTTTAAAAAAGGAAGAAAACAACCCAATAAAAAACTAGAACAGCACAGGGATTAAGATTAGGGAAAAATCAGACACATTTGAGAATCATTCATCTTGCCCAGTAAATGTCTTCTGACTGGGAATAGGAATTCCCAAGGGCAGAGACCAACTTTTAGTTGTCTTTGAATCCCCAAGGTTTGTCACTGGGTTAGAGGAAAGTAGAAACAGAAGATGTTGATCCAAGACTCAGTGTTTTTGCAGGAAAGTACCATGGATGACAGGGGAAAGGAGTCCATCAGATCATATCGGTGCCCCACACTACGATCGCCGGCACATTCCCAAGATCCCCCGCCACTCTTTCCGCTTTTCCCTCCTGCCTAAAACCCCTTGGCCTTCAACCCTCAGACCCTGGACTGTGCCAGGCTCCCTCTGACCCCAGAGCCCTTGTACACCAGTCCCTCTGTCCATCAGGACCTTGCTACCCTAAAGGCCCACGCCTATCCTTCAACCTCTTGTTCCCATTACCTGTATCCTGCTGCTGGGTAGATCAGAAGCCTCTGAAATGATCGCTACCAGCATCAAACACTGACTCCAGTCTGAAATTATACTTGTGGGTAATCAGTTGATAGGTTTTCCTCTGCCAGTGAGACCAGAGTCAGTCTCAGTCCTACTGACACTTTGGGTCTGATCATTGTTGTGGGGGCTGTGCTCTGTGTTGAAGGATGCATTCCTGGCTTCTACCCACCGGTTGTCAGTAGCTAACCCCACTCATCACAACCCAAACTGTCTCAAGACGTTGCCTAATGTTCCTAGGTGAAAAATCACCCCAGGTTGAGAACCACTGCACTAGATATAAGCTA
The DNA here is from genome assembly GCA_002007465.1 of Ailurus styani. Taxonomy (NCBI): domain Eukaryota; kingdom Metazoa; phylum Chordata; class Mammalia; order Carnivora; family Ailuridae; genus Ailurus; species Ailurus styani. The sequence continues at coordinate 2,813,819 of LNAC01000046.1, read as the reverse complement.
CATGAACTTAGAAACCTTTCTCGTTTTACTCAATGTCCTGTTTCCAGAGTCTAGAACCACAGGAGAGTGCATAGGAGGTGCTTGTGACATTCGGTGGATAAATGAACACGCCAGCAGTAACCGTGGGTTAATTTCAGATCTGCTTAGAGTGGGTGGAATATGCTGAGATACCTAGCTCAGCAAGTCTTACCTAATTTCTGTGAAGCTTTGGGAGCTCTCCTTTCCTCCTCTGATGCTTGTTGTTTTAAAACCACAGCTGTTTTATTCTTCCTTACTCGCTAGTAGATGCCGGATTGCTCTCCCAGATGGCTGAACACATTTCCTTACCCACTCAGGGGCTGGGTCCAATGTACCCATCACTAGGCACCAGCCTTTCAAAGCTGAATGAGATCATAAACCTACTGCCCATTGTGACATCATCAAGGACTTCTTACCTCACAAGGTTTTCTGCAGAGCAAGTGCTCATCAGGTATGTGTGGAAGGGACTAAATTATGCAAATCAGCATGAATGAATACTTCCTCATGGATGAAGTAAAGGCTGCTGGAAAAATGATCAGATGACAATGAGATGTGGCTGATGAAAAGTCCATAGACTTGGCCAGGTTGCGAGTAAAATCCTGCAGAATCAGTGTCTCTGAGCCTTGTTTTTCTTATCTATTGAGCAAAATGAAACTATGCCTTCACCACCTAGTTCATCAGCCGCTGTACAAAATTGAACAGCTACACAGAAGGCACTTTCTTCGGTTTTATGAAAAGCAAAGCCAGGATCTTCACTCAATCAAACCTTACCGTCTGGAACGGCCCCGGGTTAGAAAATACAGTATAATATATCGATGCAGATAAAGTTCAGTGGGAGTTCAGTGGGGGGAATTTATCTCTACACAGGAGAGGTTGGCAAAGGCTTCCTGCAGAAGCCACCACCTGCAATCAGTCTTCACGGTGGGAATTAAACCCTGGACGGTAGGCAGGGGAACCCAAGTAGGGAAATACCAGCCATACTGTACCCATGACAATGTGATGATTCATTTATGCATCCATGCACACTACAAACATGTAGTAAGCAGTTAGGTTGTACTAGGCACCCAAAGTACAGGACTGAAGAAAACACAGCCCACAGGTTTGGAGTTGACATCAGGGGAAGAATGGCAGGCAGGAGTTACACATACAATAAATACGTATCTCTCCAATACAATCAATTCCCTCCTACCGGTCCTTCGCAACACTGTCACCGTAAATGCCATCTTTATACTTGACATGGATTAGACACTGATTGGATTTCAGAAAACAGGGGATTTTTAGGAGCCCCAAGACACAGGCAAATTGTGTTCTAAAGGATAGGAACATCGCACCAAAGAGGAAAAAAAAAGCGAACAGAATCTGTATTTTCAAATTCTAAGCTTCAAGCACCTTGGCAAGACATGAGGTCTGTCTGAAACGTCATCTTATTATAAAATCCGGTATCCACCATAAATTAGATAGAGGATGATCAATCAATAAGTAGGAGATCCCGGGGATACAGAGAGGCAGAAACACTTGCACATGTGTGTTTGCTGGTGACACATCCATAGGCAAACATACAGAACCATATATACAAACACTATCCATATATGTGATCTTGTGTGTGTGTGTGTGTGTGTGTGTGTGTAGTCTTGCTCAGTTATTTAACAAAGACCTGTAACTCATTTGCTCATCTAAATTTTTTAAATGTGCCTGTAAAATTAATCGACTGCTTATATATATAAAAGGACTCAATTCACATGGAGAGAAGCTATTTTTTAAGACTTATTTATTTCAGAAAGCAAGGGCGTGCAGAGGGAGGGGCAGAGAGAGTCCCAGCAGACTCTGCACTGAGCATGAAGGCTGACTCAGGACTTGATCCCATGACCTTGACGTCACAACCTGAGCCGAAACCAAGAGTCGGAGGCTCACTGCACCACCCAGTCCCCCTACAGAGAAGCTACTGATTAGAGAGACAGAGCCAAGATATTTAGTCAATTTGATCAGTACACTGACCATCCACAAATCACCCAGTGAAAAGCACGCAATGGTCTGACTTGCTGCATGAAGAGGCTCCCTAGGGGAGCTGTGGAATTCCTGTTTGGAGGAATTATTAAGGTTCGAAAAGACAAGAGTACCTCTTGAGAGGCTGTAAGGCTCACCTCCAGGGGGGCGTCCTGAGACCCCTTTCCTTTGGACATTTCCTGATGCTACTCAACATTACCTCTCTCAAACAGAGAGGACATATTCACTGAGTTGAATGTCAAGACTTACTTCCTTTGGCGGTGCACATACAATATTTTACCAACACAACGGAAAGAAAATGAAGTTACATGGCCAAGCTCATGTGGACGCCACTCTACGAGATTGGGTGATTTGCCTGCTGTCTCTTTCCCCCTGGAGGGCCAGTTCCAAGTGTCCTTTCCCTCCAGCTTAGGAGAAAATCCAACCGAGGCTAACGGGCAGCCAAGACTCATGCTTCCAAGAAAGGGCGAGAACAGTGAGGTGCAGATAAAGGTGATTAAATGCGATTCTCGGCTGCCTGGGCTCCAGCAGGCAGCCAAACCCAATAAGCCAAATGTCAACACGTGCCACATCTGCCAAACATTCTTACAACATTCTGAGCCCTCCTGGACAATTCGGTGTTGATGCCGAATGTCAGCACCATCATTCCGACACTCTACCCTCATGACACGTACCTTCCTTGCCCCAGGACACCTGCTAACGGGTGTCTCGCTAAGGCTTAGCACCTGTGCAACACAATTTCAAAACATCAGGACTTGATGCTTCTGGATTTCATTTCACGATGTTGTCTAACTGTAGAACATTGTCTAATGTTCTAATGTGTCTAATGTTGGACATTGTCTAATGTTCACCATGTCTAATGTAAAACATTAATAGTTTGTCATTCAGCACTACACATTAACTCGTGGTATCTCTAAAGTGTGGGATACAATTGCGTGTGCGTGATGGCTTTGCGTCTGGATGGAACAGGTGTATGAGTGCTGTGGGTGTGGATGAGGAAGACATAAAGGTAGTTGTAAAATTTTGTTGATTCCATGGTCTAAGTTCATTTGATTTTGTTAATGAAATGACTGCTCTGATCTATGCATTATTATTCTGGTTTAAGCTGCAAAGATGTCTAATAGCTGTGATTCCATCCATACTCCTGTTGGATGTATGTAATCTACTTAGTGTCTTCAGATAATGCAGAGATGTTCATTTTAGACTCCAAAAATGCTCATGTTTATCCAAAATTGCACCTCCTCCACAACCTCTTTTATAATTGCACATGTGTTTTCTACTTAGTAATAACCAGCCTGAAAAGTTCCTGGAGTTGCAAGGACCTACACATTTCTAGAAATACAGAGAAGAAACCTGGAGTTTTTAGGTGAGAAGGAAGAACATATTGCATAGCTCTTAGCTTTCTGTATAATCTTCCCCAGTGAGGGCTTCAGACAGTGTTATAGATGGAAGCAATATATGATTAACTCCTGTTGCAGGTAGACAGGATTTAAATATGCATGGGTTTCTGTGTTAATCTGGTGGGGGCCAGGGGTTACATCTCAGTGTATTCATCTGTTGTCTGTCTCCTTCCTCATCTTCTCTCTCTTGCTTGTATCCCAAAGGTCTTTCTCTCTCTATCCCTCTCGGCTGAAGACTGAGGGCAGGACAAAGGAACCTCACACCCTGACCCACACCGGGGCAAACAAACCTAGTGGATAGCTCCAATGGGAATATGGATGGAATCACAGATGTTAGACGTCTTTGCAGCTTAAACCAGAATAATAATGTGTAGATCAGAGTAGTCATTTCGTTAACAAAATCAAATGAACTTAGACCATGGAATCAACATTGTTTTACAACTACCTGAAACTGTATATCCATTTTTATATGAATTTAACTCACAGCATAGAATATTTATGTGTATGGACATACAAATATAATTTAGAATATGGAATATTCAAATTGACATGTTTTAATGAAGGCAAACAATGAGCAAAAAAAAAAAGTACCTTAAAAGACATCTCATGGTAAGACTTTAGATTAGCTTGTTTAAAATAGACTAATGGGTTTTATGTGAGCAAATATAAGTGGATTCATTACTTGTCAGTGCTTGGAAAGTGTCATTGAACCTGTTATATTAAATGAATTATTATTTTCCTAATGAGTGTTAACTTGAAAATTATCACCTTGCTTTGACTGACACAGAATCCCAGAACCACGCCTTGGAAATCTAGCCTAATAATTACGCAGGGAGTTTAACTTGCAAATTGAACACATGAAACCAAGACCTCTCCATCACCTTATTGTTCCACAAAGAAATGCCTTTATTTTGATGTGAGCGGCTTTTNGCGGCTTTTTTTTTTTTTTTTTGGCTTGTATGATCTTCCATAAACATCACCCAGAGTCTCGCCTGTACAGGTAAGGGAGGTAGTTAAGCTCCTTGGTGTCTTTTAGAAAAAAGTAAACACGACTTATGACTGCAATGACTGTGAATTCCAGAGTTGGTTGCTACTCTGGGCAAACTAATGCCCACTTGACCATTGACCACCATGACCCTTGATCAACGGCTGGTGATCTGCAGCCCTTGAAGATGAATAAGCTTTGTGGGGAAAGGAGGAAATTGAGCATCTCTCGGTTTTTATAAATATTATTCGACACCTCCAGAGGAACCTGGAACCTCATCTCATACATAATCCAGTTCATTAATACTTCCACAGCAAAGCCTCTAAATGTCTACCCCAGACTGAAAACTAAAAACCATCCGTTGCCATCTGTAAGGTCAGACTTTGTGCCAAATGTGTTTTAAAACGACTTCCATGATTTGAACTGGTTTTGATCTCTTTTTTGTTGGATTGGGATATTTTGTGGAGAGTGGACTCTGGATCTACACTTCTCCTAAAGTTTATTTTCTACATAGTTTTTAAGGTTTTATTTATTTATTTGAGAGCGAGGGCATGGGCAGGAGGAGCAGCAGGCAGAGGGAAAGGGAGAAGCAGGCTCCCTGCTGAGTGGGGAGCCCAACACGGGAGTTGATCCCAGGACCCTGAGATGATGACCTGAGCCGAGGTTGGACCCTTAACCAACTGAGCCGCCCAGGCGCCCCTCCAGATGTTTATTAACAAGTCTGAAGACCATACCAAAAACAAGAACCCAAGAACATCCCATTTAGAAAAAAAGACTTTTAGGTTATGTTCATCCAAGTTGATGAACACTTGGAAGCTGGAAATGTATACCTTCTAGATGGGATCTCTTATGATGGATGTGAAGAGCTTACTAGACAGTATTAACCATTTCCAGTCATGCTGTGAATACCCACAGATGTGGGGCCCCGCAGTGGTCAGGGGCACGAACACGCCTTCATCCCTTCCTGCATCTGAGTCCCCGAGTGGAATTTGGAAGCATCCTGAGCCTGGGCTTCATCGGTCCCACGGAAAAGACACACTTTGTAAAAGGACCCGAAACACAGTGGTGATCCATGGAAATGGTCCGAATGAGTGACTCCGACTTCACTGGGTTGTCAGCGTGCGGAAGACAGCCGATGCTCTTGCTGTTCTATGAGGAACACCATTACTGCACGTTATTAAGTTTGAGCAGCGCCCAGACAAGTCGATGTGGAATCCGGAGACCCATCCTATTAATACCATCTGCTCCTGTGTCAGCACCCATAATCTCCAAACAGCCTTGTCCACTGGCCCCGTAAGTCCCCAAGGTCACGACGTCTGTGACTCAGCGCTCCCTCGGGAGGTGGTGACAAGACGCAAGAGCGGAACCCACATTTCTTCTGTCATGCAGAAGTTGGTGGGCATTTCAGAAGATATTTGAAACACGTGACCTTCAGGAACACAGTTCTGTTTCTCTTGAAGGTAAGTCAAGAATTAGAACGACTTGAAAGGGAGGGGTTTACCTAAGGCTGGGCTTGCCCGACTATTACTTCTGGTCATCTTCAGAAACAGTCCTTCCAGGTCCGGTTCTCCCGTTTCTCTCACGGATTCAGCTGAGACGCGAGAAGCACCTCTGGTCTGGATGCTGCCCCACAACACACAGCAGGGAACCAGCGGCTGGGCAGACGCGCCAGGGCTGAGTGGCTTCCCCCAGCGGGAGACGGGATGATAGAACTAAACATCACCAATGCCCTTCCAGGAAACAACCGACATTCTACCTGGAAAAAAACCTGAAGAACCCTTGAGAACCCCCAGACATAACCTGAAGTTTGAAGGATGGATTTATGTATTTTTTGTATCCTTCCCTTACTAACCTAGAGATAGTCTCGCTGATAGACACACGAATAAACCATGAGCTTCAACTTGAACACCAAGCATCTTGAAGACGTGGACACACGTGGACCCAAGCTGAGCCACGGCCAGGAGAGTGCTGGTTTGAGGACTGTTGAGGGTTCAGGGGTCTCTGGTGTCTCACAGGAAACCGTGTGCTAAACCCCACTTAGCACTTCCCAAGAGTGTGGGGAGCTTGCCTGCAGGGAGCTAAGAGGCGATGAAAGTGGACAAGTGAGTGCTTACTCCGCTTTTATCCTGAGAAGGTGATCCTGGGACACACACCTGCAAGGTTTTCAGGAAGCCCCAGTGGGCCAATCAACAGAACATTACATGGCTTCTCACGCCTTCCAAGTTTCATGCCCACGTCCTACATCCCTACTCTGGGCACGTTACCTGCAGTCATAAAATCATCGTACAAGATTTTGTATAATATAATAATAATGCACAAAGCAACGTATAATATAACAATAATCCTGAACAAAACTTTAAATTCTCTGCTTTTAAGAGAATCTGGGCTAAGCAGAAACTTTGTGAGTTGACATTTTTAGCTCATATTGCTACCAAAATAAAGAATCAAAAGAGATGGATTTCGAATGTGACAACCTTGTGACTCTAATGTTGACGTCCACTTCAGTCAAACCCCGAGAGCCTTCTCACTGAGATGTACTTCCCAGCAGAACTTAAGTTTTACTTTGTATTAAACCTGCACGATCCTGGGTTGTTTTGTTTTTGTTTTTTCCTAAAATGCTTAGTAACTCATGTAATTAAAATTCATGTAATTAGGGGCACCTGGGTGGCTCAGTGGGTTAAAGCCTCTGCCTTCGGCTCAGGTCATGATCTCGGGGTCCTGGGATCGAGCCCCATATCGGGCTCTCTGCTCGGCGGGGAGCCTGCTTCCTCCTCTCTCTGCCTGCCTCTCTGCCTACTTGTGATCTCTCTCCCTCTGTGAAATAAATAAAATCTTAAAAAAAAATTTTAAATAAAAAAAATTCATGTAATTAAATCACATAATGCTTATTAATTCAAAATAAGAAGTGAAGAAACACAATGCTTGGCTAGAGAAATCAATTTTCCATACCATCAAAAGAACGGACTGCAGAATTTTGTGTGTGGGTTTTTATTGCCTGGCCAATCTCTCCCTTTTCATCTTTCAGGTTTGGGCAAAATTATACTTCCTCTGGGAAGCCCTCCAGTGTTTCTCCAACATCAGGCTCGATGTTGCTGCGAGCGGCTCCCAGACAGAGCTGTTTGGAGCACCAAGGGACTAACCTCATTCTAAACTCATACAAATTTAATCGTCTTTGTTCCCTTCTAGCAAGAACTCTTATGAATCACACTTACAACGCTATCAACCTTTAGAAATCCAGTAACAACCAGCCACATACTCTAAGTGTGGAGCAAAGCCTTGAATCACATTAAATGTGGGGTTATGTAATGGCAGAGCCCATAAAATGCCAGTACGAATCGCATTCAAAATTGGGAAAGGGTCACTCGGGTGGGTCTGTTAAGCAGTCAACTCTTGATTCCGGCTCAGGTCATGATCATAGGATGGTGAGATCGAGCCCCGCATCAGGCTCCGTGTTCAGGGCAGAGTCTATTTGAGATTCTCTCTCCCTCTGCCCCTACCCTTCCCCCCAACCCTGCTCACACAAGTGCATGCACCCTCTCTCTCTAAAAAGAAAAAAGAATGTGGGCTAACCATGACATGACTCAACCATCATCCTTATACTGGCATGTTCTTTATAGTTGACTCTGGAACAACATGGGTTTGAACTGGGTGGGTCCACTTAGAGATGGATTGTTTTTTCCAAGAAATACAGTACAACAGGACTGTAAATGTGTCTTCTCTTGTGATTTTCTTCATTTTTTTCCTTAAGCTTAGTTTACTGTAAGAATACAGTATGTAAGACATGGAACATACAAAATATGTGTCTGTTACTCTACTGTTTATGTATCGGTAAGACTTCTGGTCAACAGAAGGATCTTAGCTAAGGTTTGGGGGAGTCAAATTATACATGATCTAAGGGGCACCTGGGTGGTTCAGCTGGTTAAGCGTCTGCCTTTAGCTCAGGGCATGATCGCAGGGTCCTGGGATCGAGCCCCACGTTGGACTCCCTGCTCAGCAGGGAGCCTGCTTCTCCCTCTCCTTGCATGTGCACGCTCTCTCTCATAAATAAAATCTTTACAGAAAAAAAAAAAGCTATTCATGGATTTTTGACTACACAGAGGATCAGTGCCCCTTAACCCTCATGTAGTAAAATGGTCAACTGCATTGGTTGATTAATCCTAATGACCCAGAGAATGTATGAATTGAATCGGGGATTCATTCATTGTGTAAGTTTCCTGATCTCTGACTTTTTTGGCCCATCAAGGATAAAGCCAGACTTACAACAGCATCCAACATGAGACGCGGGTTGATCACGTACACTCTGCATTCATCCTCTGAGCAGTCTGGGTGACAAACACACAAAGAACAAAGAAACCCACAAAAAAGAGGGGAAAAAAAAGAAAGAAAAAGCAGAATGTGCACACAACAGAGGCTGAATCTAACGTGCCTTCTCTTTCGGAAGTACTGCTTGATGTCGTGATGGCAAACTTTTCCCAAATCCGTCGGCACCAGCTCTCCTAACTAGAGCAGTGATGCCCCAAAGGGAGAGTTTCAGAAATAAGCCAACTAAGTGGGTCCAAATTTCAGCATCCCCTGACGAGTAAATGTGTCCTGCAGCTGGCCAGCCAAGCAGGAAACATACACTTTCCTGACACAGAAAAGAAAAACCACAGGGTCTCACTCCCTCAGATGCAGGACTCTGGGTGAGCGTCCTGTTTCCCTCTCCTGCCAAGCCGCACGGAAAGGTAAAAGTGCAGCCCCCAGGAAGGCGCTAAAAGCCTTTGGGATTTAGACTAATCTCTCTCTTAGCAAACAGATGTGCTCTGGGGATACAAGGCACTCTCAGAAGCTTTCTGCAAGGTACAGAGCAAAGCTGGGGAGAGGGAGGTGGGAGGATGTAGTCTACGTGGCAGGTTTCTTGATCCCTGGCCCTGCAAGGGGTTCCCTAGGGTTCTACCTGGGATGCGATGGTCCCTTTGGTAGTGTAGCCTCCACACGAAAGGCTTCCTCGGGAAAGGAAGCTGGTGACCTTCCCTTTCCTAGAGAGCTGAGCTATCAGAGCCCCGGGCCATCTGTGCAGCCCCCTCAGTTGGCTGAAACCCTACAGGCACATGCCCCCAGCAGGTTGGCTCTCCCTTTTATACTGTTGTAGTCAGAGGCATCTTTGCTTCCGGGAACAGAGCTAACGGTAGAATACTAACGTCACAAAGGAGCTGTGGAGAGCATCATCTTCAAAGCCTTCGCTTGGCAAAGATCAAAACAGAGGTGCCAATCTCACTAGCAACAGCCACTGGGCGAAAATTCTGGAAAGAAAGATAGGAATGCACTGACCCCTGGAGGTACTCATAATGTACTCCCCTGAGAAAGAGCTCCTGGGTGCCTTGGGGAGCCTTGGTTCCCTAGTCTTCGAATGTCTTCTGTTGGGTATAATCTTGAACAAAAGATTTCCTTTGGAGGAAATCAAAGACAATGACAAAGAATGCCTGGATCCATGGCCATCCATTCCTGAGTCTGCGCAGAGGGAGGAACCGAGGTGTGAATCAGAAGGGACAGGTGCACCCGGAAAACCCCACCCAGGGCTGCAGGACGGGAAAGTACAGACCCCAGCTGGCAAAGCAGAGCACACCACAAAACCATGGCTTCCTAGGAGCTGTTGGGATGCAGAAGAGGGTCTTCCAAGCGGGTGGTCCCACAAAACGCCACAAAACCCACAACAGGGGTGAGGCCCGGAAAAGATCCCAGTGCCTCTCCGTGCCTATTCCCCACCATTACGATTTTAAGGTTTATAAGGTATCATTGATATTTGTATTCAGTTTTATTTAAGGAAAGAAAAAATACGAGACAACTTTTGTCGGTGCGTTCGTGTCCAGCACAGCCCTGACCTAACGGGGACCATCAGGTCCTACATTTATCATATGTAAAATGTCAGGTCCGAAGATGCTGAGACATCTAACCAAAGCTGTTAAAGGAAAGAATATCGTAAATATTTGTTCAAAAAACATTCATGATCGCCCTTAGGTTTTAGGATAGCTGACTTTAAGCAAGCTGAGGTCTTAAGTGAATGAATAGATAACTCACTTTCTTGGAAATCAAGATTAATTAGAAAATACTTACCTCCTAAAATGGGAAGTATAGCTTTGTTTCTCTGGGCTATCTCCCAGATAGAATAACGACAAGCTTAAAGCTCGAAAATAAAAAATTTTCGGGCGCCTAGGTGGCTCAGTGGGTTAAAGCCTCTGCCTTCGGCTCAGGTCATGATCTCAGGGTCCTGAGATCGAGGCCCACATCGGGCTTCCTGCTCAGCGCGGAGCCTGCTTCCTCCTCTCTCTCTGCCTGCCCCTCTGCCTACCTGTGGTCTGATCTCTCTCTCTGTGTCAAATAAATAAATAAAATCTTTAAAAAAAATTATAACATCTGAAATGCTCATCAGCCAAAAAAAATAACTTTTCTTGAATTTTCTGATTCATTAAATCTGATATTGTGTGTTCACTGTGTGGAAAGGAAAAAACAAAAACAAAAAATTTTCGACTCAAATAATTTAAGAAACAGAAAAATCTAAAACCAGAAAATAGTGAAAACTTATTTTATATATATTCTTAAAGATTTTATTTTTAAGTCATCTCTACACCCAACGTGGGGCTTGAACTCACAACCTTGAGATCAAGGGTCGCATGCTGTCCTGACCGAGCCAGCCAGGGGCCCCATGAGAAACGTATTTTAAAAAAAAAAAATTAATTGGTTTTTCAAGTTTTTAAACTTACTAAGGGGAAAAAAACTGTAATAAGAAGGGGGGGGGAAGCCATAAGACCGTACAACATTGCAATAAATCCCAATCCTGAAACCATAAAAATGGCCCAGCTTGATAGAAGGTCCTGATGCGGACCGGATCCTAAGGGCTAATTCGGGCTGGGATACACTTCTTCCCCCCAAAATGTATGACATGATTCGGCAGATGGACTTAAAGGATCCATCCATATCCGAGTTGTGGTAGATCCCTACAGAATTAGCGCTGCTTCTGTTGAACCAGTGAATCTTAACGTTTTTCCATATTTTCATATTCCTTGGGTTCCTTCCACTGTTATTAGATGCTCATGCATTTAGAGCCTCCGAGACTTCAAACGTTCCTCTGGCAGGAAGCACGTAGGAAGGAATTGTCTGAGCGGGATATGAGTCACTTTTATTATTTATGGAATACATTTTCCTTATCGAATGTACCGAGACAAATTCCAATGCTCAGCTTTTGTTTATACTGAGACAAAAGCCGGAACAGTGTTGAGACATTCCCACCGGAGACATTTCCATTACGAGGTGTGGTCCCCGTTTCAACAACACCCTCGCGGTTTCCCCGACAGCGTGCAGTCAGTGTCAAATGTAGGGACAGCTCTACTGTAAAGCTCTTAGCAAGAACTAGTCTCCATAAAAGTCTCTCTGCATCAAAGGGGTAACACACATACACACACACACACATCCTTTCAACGTTTCATAACTTGAACCCTCAAAGCTTAATTGTGTCTTGATTACTGACTTTGCCCTTTGTTGTTCTAGTCATCAGAGTCAGGTAAACCAAACATCAAATTAGAGCGTCCCTACGATGATTAAAATGAAGGGGTGGCATATGGTGGTCCTTGGGGGTGGTGGGGGCCAACTTATTTATGAAATTATTTCATCCTCAAGTAAGTAGAATAAACGTTCTCGCCAGCTTCCTGAATTTCTGGTTCTCAGATATCATTGCTGTCTTGCTACAAACCATGGAAACCCGCTGATACACTGCTACTCAGCACTGTCTCTTCTTTATTAAATCCAGAAAAACAATCCCTAAGGGAAACACCAGTCATCATGTCTCCGGTGGTTGCTGCCCATAACTCATTTTTAAAAATCAACCCATTTTCTAAAGTGCCTCTTCAACTCTAAGTGGTTTCTGAAAAGAAAAAAATATTAGGAATGATGCCTGTGTAATCAAAGAGGTGTGTTCTTTTATGAGCCAGGAGCAGAGAGGACCGTTGAATAATTCAGCATCAACTATTCCAAGACATCCTGATGATTAGGAAGAGAGGTGGGGTTGGAGCAAAGCAGATAAATTCTACATAATCACAGCAGCTCAGGCAAGAACAGTCGTCCTAGGTCTTGACAATATAGGGGATCTCAGGCAACCTTCTCATAAAAGCGTGGAGAGACTCAAGTCAACCCCTGCCCCGCATTCCACGGATGGAGGAGAAATGGGAACGGTGGAAACTGGGAAGCAGCAGCATTCCAGAAAGAGGGACACACAGAGACAAAACAGACAGACAGGTAGTCCGTGTAGTAAGAGAAATCTTTTCCGAACTGGGGAGGTGAAGAGGAGAAGGTAAGTGTTTTGGAATTCTCCAGAAAGTCTCCAAGCAACACTCAGACTCGCCCTTGCAATGGGCATCCCCAAGACCTACCCCCTGTTTGGCATGTCCAGTGGCTTCCTATGAGCTGTTGGGATGCAGAAGAGGGTCTTCCGAGAGGGTGGTCCCACCCTCCCCACAGCTGCATCGCACGTTTTTCTCTTTGCACAAGGAGCGAGATGTGAAAATGACGAAAGTCACCAGGTTCAGTAAGGGTGATTTTTACAAAAGAAATAAAGAAGATAAAGAAGGTAATGAACAACCTCAAAGAGCAGATGTTGGATTCACACACCAGTCTCAGTCAACAACCCTTCACTGAGCCTTTCCAAAGTGCCAGAAAGTCATCCAGCTCCTGGGGGTGTGAGTTTTACCGTTAGCATATCTCACTCTGTGCGTGTGTTTAAGTATGATCACAGCATTCTAAAGGATGGGTGCACTTATTCCTGGATGCCAGGTAGCAGGTATCTTTTGGTGTGATTGCTTTCGGTTTTGGTTTCCCATCAGAAAGCTACGGACGTTTGTCATTTTATGAAGGCATTTTCACGGAAATGCTTCTGCCCTGACATTCCGGTGAAGGAGCTCCTACCAGATGACCATGACCTTCAAGTTAAACACTCGGTGGTCAGTTACTCGTGATCCTCAGGTCATGGTAGTCACCAGCAGCATTTAGGACACTTGACCTTTCTTGTCTTGAAACATTGTACACATGCCTGCCAGGACCTAATCTGCTCCCCCTCTTGATCGCCACCCACGGCCACACTCCTTGAAGCACGTCCCCCGAGGAGGACACGGTCGGACCAGTCAATCAAATGTGACCGCCTGTGGTATGCGTCACACCTGAGCAAGAGCTCGAAGGACTGTTACACATTTCCCTTCTTCTATGAGCCCAACCTCCTCAGGTCTCAGGGGTGCCCCTAGCTTGGATTCTGGAATGAGGAAGACATGGATTAAAAGCAGGGCTCATACCAACTCATCACTTGCCTACATAGCAAGAGAGAGAGAGAGAGAGAAAATGAACCATTGTTGCAAATAATTGAAATGTTGGGTTTTGGGTAAGGCGGCCTTACCTCTGTGTTTCTCCCTCTTCGCCTGCTCCCTCTTCTTCCCTTTCTTCTCTTCCTCCTCCTCCTCGTCTTCCTCTTCTACCCCATTTGCTCCTCCATGTGACTGTGATTCAGTCTCCTAACCACAAATGCTATCTACTTTCTGAAGTCTCCTAGTGGGTATCTCCAGCCCAGGCCTCTCCCTTCACACCCACACTTCTATACTCAGCTATACTCAGTTGTCCTTAACTTGCAGAAAACCCAGTTCCTTATTCCCCAACTGCTCCTTGTACAAGCTCCCTGTCCTCAGGCAACTCAATCCTTCCTGTTCCTCTGGCCAAAGGAACCACAGTCAGCCCTGACTTGAATCTCTCTCTCTCTCGTTCCACATCCAAACCATCTTCAATCTGTTGGTTCTTCCCCCAAAAGAATCCCAGAATCAGAACACGTCTCACCTACCAGCTCCCCACTGTCATCTCATGACCACATTATTACAGAGACAATCCAAGTGTTCTCCCTAAATATGCCCATACTTCCTTCCTTACAGCTCGTTTCCCATCCAGAACTCAGAGGGATCCAATAAAAAAATGAGTCTTAGCTTGTCGCTCTTCTGCTCGAAACTCAGTTGTGGCTTTCCATCCCCGTCACTGAAAAGCTAACATCCCTCTCATGGCCCAGAAGTCTTGCAGGGCCCAACACCCGGCCCCTCTCCATCTTCATTTCCACTCTGCCTCTTTCTGAAGTCCAGCCACACTGCTCACCTTGACATTCTTTGAACACACTGAGGTTTATACCACATCAGGGCTTTGCACAAGAAGTTGCCTACCTCTAGAAAACTCTTCCCTTCAAACCTGACCTCCACTGTCCTCTGCACTTAAAAATTTTGCCAGCTCACTCCTGTTATTCCTTATCTGCTTTAATCTCTATCATCTTCCTCCACCTATCACTATTTAAAACACTATGTATTAACTTCTTTATGCACTTAAATTCCGTAAGGAAAGGGATGGTTATCTACTGGGGTCTATTATTTTACTACCTGGAAAAGTACCTAGTTCACAGTAGGTACTCAGACACGTGAATGAATGACTCCATGGCTCTGTTTAAAAATAAAGCAGCTCGCAGATACAAGAGTTTAAGAAGAATCTTTACCATATTTGATAAGTACTTGGATAACTATACACATATTGTATGTTCATGCAAACATAAAAGAAATATTTCCTAAGTTCTCTGTGAGATGATCTGGTAGATATGACAGTATTTGAGTCAATACTTGATGTTGGATCATTGATTTTTAAAAAATGCTGAAATAACCGCATGATCAAAAGCACAAATTCAGAGCTTTCAGAAAAAAATACGAGTCAGATAAGAATATAGGAGAAAAAAATCAGAAAACACACGTTCAACCTGAGTGTTGGGGCCACATTAGGGAGTGGTGGGGAGTGTGATTATGTAGCAGAATGAATGTCATGTGTAAAAGGAAGAGCCACTTGTCATCCCTAGTCAACCATTGCCCTAGTGTTGCTAAGTCTTACACATTTGTAAGCAATGTTGTAAATGTGGATGTTTTGCAAAAATTTCCAGCTTCTAAATTTAGCCAGAAATTTTAATTTTTGTACAATACTTTTCAGGACCTGCTAAATCATGAAGATATGACTTCTCTACTGTACTATTAGGGTGCCATCATATTTATATTACCACTGGCAATGTCGTCATATTTATTATGATGATATTAACACTCCAAAAATAGTCCCACATGGAGATTAGAGCAATTCATTAACCCCCAGGGGAAAAATATGCATCACATCTTATCACTGATTTGGAAAGTAGCTACATAACCTTTGCTACCGAGAACAGAGGCAAGAATCAAGATGTAGACTAAAAACAAGCATCTCTGCGCAGGACAAATTAAAGGCCAGTCCCCAAAATGATGGGCATCTTGAATGCAAACACTATTTGAGTCATCACCTTATACCCACAACCTACATCGTATCTGGCCCTTCTTTTGAGCTGTTACAAAACAGAAGAAGAAGAAGAAGAAACAAAGAAGTCACTGAATGAAAGATCAGTACTGGCAGTTCAGTCAAATCAGTTTAAGTGTCATTATGGATAATAATATTAGTTACTGCTCACAGTAATTAAGGACCTCCCATGAGTGGGGCGCAATGCTTAGAATTTACATCAGTCATCTCACGAATCCTTACCACAGCCCCTGTGAGGTAGGTCCTATTTTTAGCCCCTCTTTACCCGTCAGATGCCACTGAGACTTTGTAAAGGTAAGTAACCAGTCCAAGGCCAGATCTTGAAACGGCAAGTGACCGAATCCGAACTTTGGCTCCGTCGCCACATTGTCTCAGCAGAGAGGACTCTCCACGTCTTGTCGCTGTTGCTGTTGTTGATCTGTTTCGAGCAGGGCTCTAGTGAGCTTCTTACTCAGATTTTGCAGCACAGACCACATGATGAAGAGGAAACAGGCGTAAGTACTTTTAGGGACATTGGCCAGTGGAGGGGAAGAAAGAAAAATTATCCAAAGCAAAAATGGGCATGAACAATCCATCGGTGTTCAATTTACACAAGCCCAAGAAAGTGTCAAGAACACAGCTGGTCCTGAAGACATGTCCTGCAGTAAATAATGTCTGCAGTAACCAGCGTTGGTCAACAATTCAAGATCTCACATCCTTTGGTACTTCTGTGTCAGGAAGCATGGGTGCACTTTTGACCATTCAAAAGCAACTCCATGAAAAATCTTTAGATGAGAGGGAAAACCCTGTTTGAAGGCAAAGCCCTCTACAAAAATCCTAGGAAATAAAAAGGCTATTATCTCAAGGGTTTCAGGTGGGAGAAACCTTACTGTGTATCCCAGCCTGGGTTGGAACATAGAATATTCCAGAATACTCCAAGATTTTTTGGTTGTGATTTCCACCCGCCATCCAGCGTGTTATTCTGTCTTGATACAAAGTCCTTCCCAAGTTCAATTCGGGTCTCGGAGACTGTCCTGATGTCGGTAAGTGAAGGATATGTGATAAACAACACACAGCCAACCACAGAGATACAGTCTTACAGAGACACACGCGTTGAGTTCGAAGGCATGGAAAACCATTGGCAATTGAGGAAACCCAGACTGTTGGAGGTTTGTTGGCCCACAAGTTAACAACAACAGATGGAGATGCAGCAGGATGTTGGGAGAGCATATTCTTGGAGCCAGAAGTAATTCCTCTTTCTTGCTTTCTTTTCTTTCTTTCTTCCTTTTTTTATGACATCTGGAAACGGCTTCCTTTTATGTCCAGCAATCAGGATCCTGCAGAAGTACTGCAGTCACAGAATTTTCCACTCCACTCTCTGAACAAGCCGCCTGAATTTCTTTGTTTCTCTGATCCGAGGATTTTCGCCTGGTGAAATCACTGCAGAAACGGGGAGGGCTGGGAGAAGCACAGGGCTGCACCCCTCGGAGGGTGAAGTAGGGCTTGGATGGTGACAGCCCAGGAGCCTCTCCCCGGGGAGAAAGGGCTTCATCTCTGCCTCGCCCCGCGGCCGCGCTGCTTGCCTTCCTCAGCATCGGGACGCCGGATCCGGCGGTGCAGGGTGCAGACCCGGCAGAAAGCAAGGCCGGAGGCTCCCTGCTCCCCACGGGAGCGCGGCTTTTACGGCCACGAGGAAGGCATGTCACCTGCTTACAACTGAACCTTGCAGACTCTCAGATAAGAGTCTGCCTGCGGTGGGAGGGAGGGAAACGGAGGACACAAGGCAGGAACTCGAACTGGAATTCCAGACGCAGCTGTGAAAAGGACCCTATTCTTCTTCATTTTTTTATGATCAGTCTTTTTTATTTTTTTTTTATTTTTTTTTTTTATTCTTTGCCCCAGGGGTACAGGTCTGTGAATCATCAGGCTTACACCTTTCACAGCACTCACCACAGCACACGCCCTCCCCAATGTCCATCACCCATCCACCCTAAGGACCCTATTCTTCTCGAAACTTCCCACAGGTATCAGATGGAGAGCAGGCTTTTTGTTCAGCCCTTCAACAGAAATCAGCTGCTACACTACCCGCTGGCCCCATGGAAACAATGTAACACATAAGGAATATTTAGGAGTCCGCTGGAGGCAGAAGAACTAAGAAGAAATAGGATCACCTATTAGGACGAATGACCCACACCAACCAACGGAAGGGATTCGGTACAAGCGTATTAAATATCCCAGACTGGGAGTCCACAGAAAGCAGAAACAAACAATTATGAAGGGAGCGTCCAGAGAGACGAGGGAGGAAAGATGAGATTGTTGAACATAAGAGCTCAAAGAATGCGCTGAGATGAGAGAAGGCAGCCCAGGAACGTACGTGGGCACCTAAGGGGAGGCATTTTCCCAAAAGGTATCGAAGAGAGCAACACGGGGAGGAAGATCCCCTAAACACCAACCCAAGGAAGACAAGATATGTCATTCCTCATCGGACAGCAGCACCCGTATAAAGAGTGAGTAACACAGATTAACGGCTACAAATAATGGCAGAGGGTTTCCAAGGAGTAAACGAAATCTAAGGCTTGACACAGAAAGTGCTCACAAATTAAATAAGCCTATTTCTAAAAACAAATAAAAAAATCAGCTCTAGACCAATTGTTGTGATTTTTAACAGTATCATTCTCAAACAAGTAAAGGAACACTTCATGAATCCCACGTGTCAGAAGGAAAAACAGAGCACAGAAGAAAGACTAGTGTAACAATGACATTAACAATAGAAACTGAGGACGCCTGGGTGGCTCAGTGGGTTAAAGCCTCTGCTTTCGGCTCAGGTCATGATCTCAGGGTCCTGGGATCGAGGCCTGCACCGGGCTCTCTCCTCAGCAGGGAGCCTGCTTCCTCCTCTCTCCCTGCCTGCCTCTCTGCCTATTTGTAACCTCTCTCTCTGTCGAATAAATAAATCTTTAAAAAAAAAAACAACAATAGAAACTTAAAAATGATACAACAGAAGTCAGGAAAACCAAAGAAAACAAATAAAAGTCAAGCAAGGTGGTAAACAGAAAGCCCAAAATAGAATGATGAAAATTATCCGCTGTATAATAATGGCAGCTGGAAAATTAGAAGTGGGATAAACTGATAAAATAGGATGATAAATAGCTTTATCAATATACAGATAAACTTAATATGGATACATTTAAATAGATATATTTAACACAAGAGGCATCCTCAACTTGAAAATGAAGAAACCCAAAATGCAAAGTAGAAGGTAAATGTGATTGAAATGTATCCGGGATGCAAGTTTAAGATCAGAGAAAAATATCACCCGTGTCACAACTGGCCATTAAAGACTGGAAGAGGAAGAGTCGTTGAGAAGGTATCAGCAACACGTTTACGAAAGCACCTGGTGCAACGTCAAAGCATGGAAAAGGTCAATAATCCCTCTCACATGCTTGTGCTCATATATACAACACGCTAAATATAAAGGAATGTTACGGGAAAAAATGTTGTCAGAGATTACAAGTACACCTTCTTGACATGGAGAGACGTAGGCGATCAGAGCAACGGGAGATAGAGAATGTCTGAGACATCCCGTTGAGCGTTATCTGAGCACACACATACGGAGTCGAAAAGGTACCGTTCATAAACGGTGCTTTGAAGGAGTACCATACAGCAAGATATTCTTTGAACGTAATCAAATAAAGTTGATAGAAACGGGCTATGGAAGTGCTAGAACATTAAATGTGTGTGTGTGTGTATACCTTTAAGCTAAAGTAAAAATACTAACTACGTGGAACCTAATGATTATTTAGGTGTCATGTGTGAAAATTTGTCTGACAGGTCTAAAGAAGTGCTTACCAGGATAATTAAAACTTCAACGGCATTTGCACGATACTAAGCAAGATTGCAAATAAATGAGCCATGGAAGCAAGTCAAAAAGCTAGAATAATAGGAAAAAATAAATCCAACTCAATCAGAAAATAATATATGGTAGTAAAGAGTAGAAATCTGTGAAATAGGGAATGAAAAAAGAGTCAAGCTAATTATCAAAATGAAAATTAGTTTACTGTAAGCTTATTTAATATAAGCAAACTTCTGGCAACACTGATCAAGCAAAACTGAGAAATAATGACAATAATCTTGAAAAGTGAGGGAAATCACTGTAAGTAATTCCAAACAAAATAAAATATAAAAATAGAAATATTTTAATGATAATACTACTGATGTTAAAAAATAAATTTAAATAAATATTGGAGAAAAAGGGGCGCCTGGGTGGCTCAGTGGGTTAATGCCTCTGCTTTCGGCTCAGGTCATGATCTCAGGGTCCTGGGATCGAGGCCCGCATCGGGCTCCCTGCTCAGCGGGGAGCCTGCTTCCCCCTCTCTCTCTCTGCCTGCCTCTCTGCCTCCTTGTGATCTCTCTCCCTCTGTAAAATAAATAAATAAAATCTTTAAAAAAAAAAATATTGGAGAAAAAGTAAAGAATCTAGAACACAGATCTAAATAAAGACTATTAATACAAAACAGTAATAAAAAATTGTCCCACATAAAAACTCAAAGAGCCAAGATTATTTTCAAGAAATTTCTAGTAATTCAGTTCTTACTGAAGTTTTGCTCAGAAAATATAAAATGAAAAGAAGGGGCAGCTGGGTGGCTCAGTCGGTTAAGCCGCTGCCTTCACTTCAGGTCACGATCCCAGGGCCCTGGGATAGAGCTCCGCATCAGACTTGCTGCTCGGCAAAAAGCCTGCTTCTCCCTCTCCCTCTGCCTGCTGCTCTGCCTACTTGTGTTATCTCTCCGTCAAATAAATAAATAAAATCTTTTTATAAATAAATAAAATGAAAAGAAACAGCCAAAATATTTTTGTAAGATTAGTTTAACTATAAGGACTGTACAAGATCAGAAGATCCAATTTAGAAGCCGAATCAAACTTAAACTGAAATTGAAATTATAAAATAAATTCACTTACGAATAAAGTAGACATCCCATGTAAATGTTAACAAAGCAAATACAATAGGGTAGTAGATTTTTGAAAGTTCTCCTTATGATCAACAAGGGGCTGTTTCCAAAATGTCCTAACAGAAAAAAAACCTACTGTTATTAAGCCAATAAAAAAAAGAAAAAGAAAAATCTATGACCAGCCATAAAAATGGTAGAAATAATTGTGACAATATTCAATGCTTATTTATGATTTTAAACGTTTTAACTTAGGAGAAAACTGGAAATAGAAGGTAATTTTTTTTTACCTGATAATGACCATTTCTCCAAAACATCTAGTCATTATCACATTTCTTAAAGAGTGTTGGATTTCTTTCCTATAAAATCATGGACAGGGATGTCAGTTTGCCCCAACACGGTTTAGTCCAGCACTGGATGTCCCGAATTGATACTATGAGAACAAGGATAAAGGCAATGAAGAGTATAAATACTCCAAAGGGGAAGAGAGAAAATGGTCATTATCTGTAGTGAGTATGATCACTTTTATGGAAATCATGCAATTGGATAATAAGCTACTAGAAATAACAGATAATCCCAAATTATCTGAATTGTGAATATACAATTAGGACATTCTTTTACAGCAGGAGTAGGAAATGACATACAAAATAAGATACAATTTGCAAAGAGGAGAGGAGGAGGAAGACATTAACACGTTAGTTTAACAAAGCTAAAATTAAATCTCAAGTGGTAAACTATGCCAGTTGATGGATAAGACAACATGAACGTGGAATGATCTCTCTTCTTCCCAAGGTCATCCTTCAACTCGATACAACTCCCAACAAAGATGGCGGAATTTTGCAGAATCTGATACATTGATTCTAAATTGTCCATTAAAGAAGAGACACTTACAAACGCAAAGAGAACGTGGAAGAAGAACAGCATAGGGCCATTTCGTTCTATATGAGTCAGCCTTTGTCTACGGCAAGGAACAGACTGGTGAGTGAACCGGACCAAATATAAAACACAGAGATTGCCCTATGCGTCCCATGGTGGATGTTCAAAATTTGTATTGGGTTATCTTGGGGCAGGCTCCTTTGAGATTTACTCTCTCGCGCTCAGACCCACGGCGCTCTCTGCCCTGAACCCGTAGGGAACCACTCTTGCCTCTGGCTTTCCCACGGGGAAACCAAGGGAGGTCTTCGCAGACCATCTGGAGGCAGCAAGAGACAAGAGCCTGTACCTACAACCTCCGGCCACCTCCCTAGCAGGTACAACCAGTACAACCCAAATGGGCATCTGTTACTGCTCAAAAGAGCTCCACAATGTGGCTACTCTAGGCTTAGTGTAGTACCCTGTGCTAGTTTCCCTTATATCCTGCGCCACTTATTAATAAATACCTTTGTGTGACATCAGTCCCTCTTAGGATGCTGCCTGACACCAAATCACTGGAAACAGCGACATTGTTTATATTACACGTTGAAACCATCGTTTCTCCATTTGGAGAAAAATAACACTGGATCCCTATCTCACACCAGATATAAAAAAACTAACTCTGTGTAGATTAACAACGTATACATGAACGCTAACACTCCTAGAGAGACATGCACATTATTGTGATGCTGGGGTAGAGGTCAGGGTTTCTTAAATGTGTCCCACTTCAAAAAAGACATAAGGAAGAAAAAAAAAAGGGGAGGGATCTTTGCTAAATCGAAACTACTGATTTTTGTTTCAAGAAGATCAGAAACGAGGATCGTGGATAGGACGCAGAGGAGAGAAGAGATTTGCAACGTGCACACAAACACTGGTCAACTACTGAAACCAGAGTAGCTCACGGTCTGAGATGCAGGGTCAAAACAGACCCAGGATGGGGGGTCCTCAGGGCTGCTATTGCCCAAAGCATGCCAACCCAGCATTTCTGTTCGCACCATTGTAAATATTCTCAGGAACGTATCGCTGTCATCTTCTGTTCTTGTCATTTTACGAAATAAAACTGAGATGCACCAGGGTACTTACACAAGGGAACTTCAAGAGGTTGTAAGACCAACAGAAGAGAATATGACGAAGATGTTTTTAATAAACATAATACTGCACTCTGAATATTTCCCCATATCACTAAATATGATCCCTATAATGCAATTTTAATGGCTAGGAAGCCATGCTTGGCTTGTATCTCTAATTATATACCAATTTCTAGACCGTTAAAAAGTACTGTAGCCTTTCCCTTTATTATTATTATTATTATTGGCTATGCTAAGCACTCAACAATGAAAATCCCTATACATTCATCCTTCTGCACCTGTCCAATTACTTCTTGAGGATTAAATACCTTCCGGTGCCATGTATTTCAAGGCATTTTGCTACCTATTGTCATGTTGTCTCCCGAGAAAACATTATGACCATTTGCAAACACTCCAGCCTTGCATGAGTAGGCATTTCTCACAGCTAAAATCCACAGCGAATGGGGTTTTTAATAATTGTGGTTTTAGGACATGTTGGAGGGAACGATTCTGCCAAGCACAACAGCTACAGAGAAAATGAAGTCATCTTCTCCAAAGAGGAAAAGAAACCACGGGTGTAACATTTATGCCCAGATTCACGTATATTCTAACAGATAACTATGGTCTCGGTGGTTAGCAGCTTGGAAGACTCACAGGGATTAACACAACCCTTACTACTTGTGATGGACTGAAAAGGTAAGCATGCCGTCTATGGGAACAGGAAAGGATGAAGACCAGTGCAAGGGGCGGATAACCCACAAGGCACCCAGGAGCTACCTTCAAGGTCCCGAGGCAGAGAAAGCCCTTGGGAAGCAAGCTTGGCTGAGCTTATTCACTGATGCTTCTTTTGGCCCTGCACCCATTTACTGGCTAAAGAGACAAAGAGCTACCCCTGGTTAGAGTCTTTCCTCCCGAACGTTAACCTCACAGATACCTGCATGCTTTGTAGCAACATCTCTGACTGATCATCCTGTTCCGCAACGGGGCTCTCTTTGTTTTAAAAGACAACCACTGAGTAGCAGGTGTTAGAGTTTCATGTCTGTGACTCTAAGGAAGGTCTGCCTACCTCCCTGGTCCCCAACAAGGACAGGTGGTCCGTGAAGAAATGCTAAGCCTCTGATGAGCACCTCTGGGCAAACATGTGTTGATCTTCCCAAAGCCAGTGAAAGGGTCTTTCGAAGAAAACAAACACGCAAAGCAAAATCATGTACAAACACGCAACCCTGACCATTTTTAATATGGAAATGTTTTTTAAAAAATCTCTTTGCTCTCAAAGACACAGTTTTCAACTCTAGGGCAATTGGGAAAGAAGATATTAAATCTTTAAAATATTCCTCGAGCCCTATTTCTTTCTAAAAATGTTGATCTTCCCTGGATTTTCCCTCGGTTCCTCACATAACACTACGTATTTTACCATAAGGAAATTCCATGTGAAACCTGAAATGGAAAGAAGTCCCCAACGTGAATATCACATTTTGTTGTTGCTGTTTAAAAAAAAAAAAAAACGCATTCGTAAGACCAAAAGCTTGCCTAAAGCAAACACAATTTTGACACCAAGGGTTCTTTTCATTTCTAAGATCTTTGTGTTTTCACTTTTTCCCATTAAACTCTCCTGCTGATCGCATTAATTCTGTCCCATGTGCCCCTAATAAATCACTACAGCTCTGTTCTCCTGGCTGCTCTGTAAATCTGGCAACAATGATGTTAATTGTACATGAAAAATATATTAAAACTGTAAATCATTTCTGTTTTCGAGGAAGATGGGAGAAACAAATGTAAAGTAAGAAATCAAACGCTCTTTCTTCTGTCCGGATGTGGCCAGAGGCCGTTATGTTAAAAGCACAAAATCACAGCCCATTTTCATCAATTAGGCCTTATTCTTCGGTTCCTGAATCTCATCAGGAACATATAAAATGTATCACAAATCCCATGTTATTGACCACTGATTCATTTCATTAATAGCACCAGACGTTTCTCTTTTTGTAGTGCGTTCTTCAGGGTATTTCTGTATGTGGACCTTTTTGTACCGATTGTATATAAAAGGGCCAAAATATTTCTTTTTTATATCATCGTATGGCTATAATGTTGGCATAGAGGAACCAGCTCATAGAGAATTATCTGTCACTTCCTAATGGCAATCATTAAATTCTGCTTTCAATTCCAAGCAATACTCAACAGTTTACTTTTTCNAGAATTATCTGTCACTTCCTAATGGCAATCATTAAATTCTGCTTTCAATTCCAAGCAATACTAAACAGTTTACTTTTTCTTTTTTTTTTTAAAGATTTTATTTATTTATTTATTTATTTATTTATTTATTTATTTATTTAAGATTTTTTTTTTTATTTATTTATTTCACAGAGGGAGAGAGATCACAAGGAGGCAGAGAGGCAGGCAGAGAGAGGGGGGGGGAAGCAGGCTCCCTGCTGAGCAGAGAGCCCGATGCGGGCCTCGATCCCAGGACCCTGAGATCATNTATTTATTTATTTTTTTAAGATTTTTTTTTTTTATTTATTTATTTCACAGAGGGAGAGAGATCACAAGGAGGCAGAGAGGCAGGCAGAGAGAGGGGGGGAAGCAGGCTCCCTGCGGAGCAGAGAGCCCGATGCGGGCCTCGATCCCAGGACCCTGGGATCATGACCTGAGCCGAAGGCAGCGGCTTTAACCCACTGAGCCACCCAGGCGCCCAACAGTTTACTTTTTCTACAAAGGATGAAAGATTGATTTTTTAAGAGTATGTATGGATAGATACTCCCCTATGATCTTGCTAGAGTGCCCAATGCTGATAAAAATTGTTTACAGCCTAACTTAGGAAGCGGAACCAACCACTCAGTCTATTTACCAACAGACCTACTCATACAAAAATTAAAAATGGAAAGTCATTGGGGCGCCTGGGTGGCTCCGTCGGTGAAGCGTCTGTCTTCGGCTCAGGTCATGATCCCAGGATTCTGGGATCGAGCCCCACATCAGGCTCCCTGCTCGGCAGAGACACTGCCTTTCACTTTATCCCTCCCTTCTGCTCATGATCTCTCTGTCGCTCTCTCTGTCAAATAGATAGATGAAATCTTAAATAAAAAAGAGAAAGTCATTGACATCAAGGTCTTCTACTTTCCCTGTAAGTGCTGCTTTACCCTAAAAGATGCCCCATTTCTTGATAAACTAGCATGGCCAACTCATCACCTGATAAACGAACCCACTGGTCAGTTTATTCGATCATCTAATCCATGCTCACTTCTTTGATGGCTTTCAGAAATGAGATGTCGTAACCTAAACAAATGAGTCTCTAGTGGTCAGAAATGGAGGCAGCAGGCCAAGATAATGCAGGGGCAAATCACCCCTCTACAGAATAAATCAAATTACACCATTTCGATGCTGGCTTCGGCCAAGCTGGGGAGGTTAACAAATAACTGGCAGTCTGAGTGATCAATCTCCAAATGCAAATGAGAGCCTGTCGTTTCGCTGCTTAAAAATATTCCTTCATGGGACTCCAGCTGTCAACGAGATCATTCCCAAACAGGATCAATGAGGTAATACATGCAAATTGCCTACTGTAGAGCCTGGCAGCTCGGCAAGTGGTCAGGAGGTGTTGGCCTCTCTCCCCCGTCCCTGTCCCGTCGGAGATCAACTGTAACCTGGTTCCCATCTGCCTCTGCAGGAATTGATCCCAGCGGTGACCAAAGGACAGATACCTTGAACACTCTGCTGTCCCTAAAATTTGGGGAAACTCTGTATTTATCGATGAGGAATACTGACTTGTTGAAAAATACGAGACCTAAATATATACCGTGTACATTTCATTTTTTGTTGTCGCCGTTCCTTACTCGGCTAGAAAGTTATATTAAGAAGGCTTGCAGAGGGGCGCCTGCGTGGCTCAGTTGGTTAAGAGGTTGCCTTCAGCTCATGTCATGATTCTGGGGTCCTGGGATCGAGCCCCGCATCAGGCTCCCTGTTCAGCAGAGAGCCTGCTTCTCTCTCTCCCTCTGACTGCCACTCCGCTTACTTGTGCTCTCTGTCTCTCTGTCAAATAATAAATAAAATCTTAAAAAGAACAAAGAATGCTTGTAGAGATGACTGACAAGAGTTTGTTCCGGAAAGAGTAGAGTGAGGTCCTGCTCATATTTCAGGTTGAGATACTGTCCCGTTAAGACACCACATACCTGCAACCTTGTGTTCCACGCACCAGCCCTGGGTTTGCTCCCAATACCACCCTTGCCCGTCAGTCGCTCCCCGATATGACGGAAGAAGATGATCTAGAACCTAAAGACAATATCACTGAGTGAGAAAAGGACTATGTGTGTTTGCAGGGGTCTAAGGGGTCATGTGAAAATGTGAGGATGAATCTAGAATTGGCTCGTCACATGTCCCAGGTCATCCAGGTACCAATGGCAGAGGTAGAATGTCAGCCCAGAGCTCCATACAATAAATGAAAGCAGGCTGATCAGGTCTTTACTCCAGGAATATGTCATCATGTACAGCTCATCCTTTTTTATTTATCTTTTATTTTCCTATCATAAAACATAACATTTAGGCATCTTTAGGCATTAATCTCTAGGAACATTTAAAAAAATGATTTCATTAAATGGACTTCTTGAGACAGAATT
Source organism: Ailurus styani (assembly GCA_002007465.1). Lineage (NCBI taxonomy): Eukaryota > Metazoa > Chordata > Mammalia > Carnivora > Ailuridae > Ailurus > Ailurus styani. The sequence goes on along the minus strand of LNAC01000046.1, from coordinate 2,786,537 downwards.
ACTGGTTCAAAAGTTATGGCACTTAAAAACAATTTTTTCACACATAACATTATATGGCTTTTCAAAAAACCTATGCAGCACTTGACAAAAACGCCTATGAAAAGAAGTCATGCACACACATTCTCTTCAGCGCTGAATATCATTTTATTATGGCCTTGCTAATATTACCAGTAAAATGGTGTTTGCTTTTATTAAATTGCATTAATAACTCTTAAGAAAATTACCTGAGAAACTCTCAAAGACTTAGAGCTGACTTCTGCTTTTTCCTTTTACACACCGGGCAATTTAGGTAAAGGATGAACCACTCGTGGCTTTATGTTTCCCATTTGCGACTTGGCACTTTGGAGAGCTATTAGGTGCACGCACTGATAGAAAACGCACAAGCTTTCGTGCAAAGTGCCTGCTGTAAAAAAATCCATTCTCTGAATCCCAACTAACGTCATCTTCCCTGCCCTCACCACCGCCACCAAAGTCATCCTCAGTGTCTTCATGGCTATCCTCATCAGCGTCCATCATCACCATCATAACCACCATCACCATCATCATTGTCATCAGCACCCCCACCATGATCACATGACCATCACCATCACAATCACCACCGTCATTGTCAACCTCACCATCTTCAACACCATCATCAACACCATCACCATCACCATCATCATCATCACCATCACCATGATGGTCATTATCACTTCCATCATAACCACCACCATCATCATCTTCAACACCATCATCAACACCATCACCATCACTGTCATCATCATCACCATCACCATGATGGTCATTATCACTTCCGTCATAACCACCACCATCATCATCTTCAACACCATCATCAACACCGTCACCATCACCGTCATCATCATCACCATCACCATGATGGTCATTATCACTTCCGTCATAACCACCACCATCATCATCTTCAACACCATCATCAACACCGTCACCATCACCGTCATCATCATCACCATCACCATGATGGTCATTATCACTTCCGTCATAACCACCACCATCATCATCTTCAACACCATCATCAACACCGTCACCATCACCGTCATCATCATCACCATCACCATGATGGTCATTATCACTTCCGTCATAACCACCACCATCATCATCTTCAACACCATCATCAACACCGTCACCATCACCGTCATCATCATCACCATCACCATGATGGTCATTATCACTTCCGTCATAACCACCACCATCATCATCTTCAACACCATCATCAACACCGTCACCATCACCGTCATCATCATCACCATCACCATGATGGTCATTATCACTTCCGTCATAACCACCACCATCATCATCTTCAACACCATCATCAACACCGTCACCATCACCGTCATCATCATCACCATCACCATGATGGTCATTATCACTTCCGTCATAACCACCACCATCATCATCTTCAACACCATCATCAACACCGTCACCATCACCATTGCCATCTTCATGCTGTCAACATCACCACTATAATCAAAATCATCATCCTCACCATCACCATGATGGTCATTATCACCTCCATCATAATCATCACCATCATGATCTTCATTTCCATCACCTCTTTCACCATTATTATCAAAATCACCATCTACTATTATTACTTTTATGACTGCTATTACTGTCTGTGTATTTATTTATGGGTTGGTTGTAACCTTGGGCCACTGTTCTGTCACTGTTTTATTTAAAATTTGATTTTAAGACTCTATAGCTAACAATCCCTTGTTGTGGGTCTCAACTGCCTACAGATACACTTTGCAAATAGCTGCTCTTTGAGGTCACTCCAGAAATCTACCTTGGTCTATGCTATATGGACCATGGTTTCTTTAACGGGTTTCCTTATATATTTTTTTCCTATTTTTTTCTAATGCAGAAAGGAGTATTTGTTTATATTTGGTTTAACAATGTTTTGGGTCCAATTTTCTGAGGCTCTAATTATGACTATTTTTCAAATCATTAAACTTATCACTAACCATCATGTAAAGAGTCCTATAATTAATATACAAACATATCTTGTTATGACTACAATATGACACAATCTTTGTCAGTAAGTCGCTAAAATTCAAATTCTTGGGGCCCATCCCCAGAACTGATGAGTCAGTAACAGCCTGGGTGGAGGTCTGAGAGTCTGCATATGAAAAAGTTCCCGGTTAGTTAGAGAGCAACGGTGCTATGGCGTGCAACTCTGGACTCTGCCATTCTATACATTAACTACAAGATACCCAAATGACTTCACAAAGATTTCCCTTTACATCAAGGGTCAGCAAACTTTCTCTATAAAGGGCAAGATGATAAGTATTTTAGACTTTGTGGGCCATATGCCCTGTTTTGCGGCTGTTTGATTCTGCCATTGTACTATGAGAGCAGCCATAGAAATTAGGCACGTCAACGGGTAATGCTGCATTCCATTAACCTCTGTTGCAAAACCAGGCAGCAGCATGGTGGATTCTGCCGACGAGTCATACTGTCCCCCCTTGTTTCACGTCTCTGAAAGGAAGTGAGCCCTCTTTTTACCAAACACTCATCCCTGTTGGGTTTCTCAGTTTTCATAAGATCACATCTGACCCATAGTCCCCGAAGCTCAGTCAATGATGGGATCATGCCACCACACAATTAACTGACCCCAACAGTGACTGTACTTTGGATGCTTGGCTGAGCCAAGACTTCAAATTCACCCCCTCAGTCTCTGAAACCCTGCGCAGCCAAAAGAATCAATATTAACCTCAGCGTCCAGGCCCCATCCTTGACCACACTGTCCCCTCCATCTGAAGTGCCCTTGGCCCACTAATTCGGCCAGCTGCTGTCCTTCAAAGTTCTCCTTGGCATATTCTGACCTCTGAGTCAGAAACAGGTTCCTCCCAGATGTTCCAGCAGCTCCCCAGCTGGTCACATCACAGCACTGATTATATGAGATGGTAATTCTGGTTCATTGTCCATCCCCCCCCTCCCTCCCCAGCATGATCCGTGAGGGGAAAGATGGTACCATATTTAGCCAAGTGGCCAATTAGGACATGTTCCGTAAGGGTGCACTGAATGAATACATTTAACAAACAAGCCAAAGAAATGCAATGAAGCAAGCGTCCTGATGGTACCTACTGAGATTGACAGAGCTGCACGAGAATGGAAGACCAAGTTCTACTACCATCCTGAGAACCCACCAACCTCATACTCCCAGAGGAGCCCAATGAGCAGAGGAAGACGCTGAGAGGAATACCCTGTGCTTCTTGCAGAATCCCCTAGACACCAGCTTCTCCACCATTTGCCCAGTGTCCTACAACGCAAGCCTCACCAAGCCCTTCCCCCTGTCAAAGGCGTGGGCTGAGACTTGTTCAGATCCAACTTCGTTTCCTCTAGATCAACTCTCTGAATTGGATACCCCTTCAGTAAACTTAACCCATTAGCTGGAATGCTTAAAAGAAATGATAGACACAGTAGGTTACACCGTGTCCTAAACAGCGTGGCCCATTTTAGGGCACGATTTCCACCTGGAGTTACAGCTCCTGTTACCCCTGCTTTGCCAACAAGGCCAGCTTCCAGATCCAGATGTCCCTCTAGGATAACAGTACCCAATGCGGTCCTGCCTCAGCATTGTCTGAATAAAAATTTCCTGATGTGCAAGACCTTCCTGTCACTTTATCACTCTGTGTCATGAAAGGGTTCCCATGCTTAAAAAACACCACCACCACCAACTCATAATCAGGTTTCCCATTTCCAAATCCTCGGGTTCTTCTTTTGGGCTAAAAAGGAAGAACTATCGTAGGGAGCACTTTTCTGCCCCCAAAGCCAAACCAGTCTTTCCTGTCTAGTCACTCTCTCGAATATGAGGGAGCATAATCGACAGCAATGAGTTGCCTGCTGAGCATCCTATTTTCCTTTGGGGAGCTACCTTGCCTACATCAACCTGTTGGATGTAAGGTAGGTCCTGTTGGATCCACCCATCCCTCTCCGTATTCAGAAATGTATGCTAACCCAGGCCATGCTGATCCAAGGGTATTTTCCCCCTAGATTTGGAAATTGGTTTGAGTTGGTCTTTGACCCCAACTGAATGGTGGCATCATCCCCAGGCCTATGTGCTTCTCTGACCTCAAGGGTGACGTCACAGGGACATGCTGGTGACCAATTTTTTTTTTGGCCCCCTATGGAAACAGCATCACAGAGAGACAAAAGAAAGCCAATGCTAAACCAAAAATGCCAGGTTACTAATAGCAATGATTCAGACTCAAATCCGGGTGACTTAAAACAACAGGAATTTATTGTCCTACCCTGTTGCAGGATGACTCTGTAATTTCATACATCCAACCTGTAATATTGTGGGACAATAAATTTCTCTTGATGTCTGAAATTAGAGAGTCAGCAGCGTTGACTACTTGTCTAGAGTCCAGGGGACCATGATGTGTCTCTCTGTCTCTCAGTTCTTAGTTTCTGGTGGTTTCCAGAGATGCTTGGTGCTCAGGGGCTTGGAGATCCATCCCTTGATCTCTGCCCCCATGTTCACATCATGTTCTGTCCACGTGTCATGGTCTTCCTCCCTATTTCTCTTGTTGTAAGGACACCAGTCATAATACTAGATTTAGTGTCCTTCCTAATACAGTCTGACCCCATCTTACCTTGATTACATCTATTAAAACCCTAAATCCAAATAAGCTGACATTCACAGTTTCCATGGATTAGGACTTCAACATATTCTTTTGTTGGGGGGACAGAAGTCAACCCATAACCCAGGTCAGCTGAAAAACCCTTTGACAAGACAAAAGTTGGAAGAATTATTAGCCATGCTATGATCTGTAAACATTTTTAAAAGATTCTCACTGATATTGTGTAGCCTCAGAGTAACCATTTCCAATCTCGTAGACCCCAAATTTCCCTCGGGCCTGGACATCATAATGTCTCATCAGAGATAATCCAATTTCAATGATGATGACGTTGCTGTTGATGACAGTGATGACAACAACAGAAATAGTAACAGCAAAGCCTTAAGCAGAACAAAATGCTGGCGGAAACTCGTTTTCCCCTAAGTCTAGAGAAAGCCTTCAAAGATGATGATTCTTTTCATCTCAATGATTCTAACCTGTGAACTTTAATTAATTTCTTGGAAAGGAGTCCAGCACCATTAAATCAAATCATAGTCAATGGTATTTAAAAGCAGGCAAGGCACTGCTTCCTCAAAACTACAAATCAATTAGCTCCTTGGCCTTCCTATGACAATTTTAAGGCACCTTCCCTTGCAACACCTCTGGGGCTTGGTATTTTAGGGAAATGTCGTCAAACAGACTTCGGCCTGTCTGCAATTGGTAAAAATGATGCCTGTCGACATCCCACCAGGGGATCTCAGCCACAGCGGCAATCACTTCACCCTGGTGTGTGCATTTTGTCATAGGAAGCAGACAGATCGTGTTTTCTACTACTTTCTAAATCTTGTCGTAAACTACAAAACTACCTCTTTAAAAAAGTAGGAGAACATGGGACTTTCAGGCACAAGAGACAGAAGCCAAGAGCTTCATGCATTTGCCAAACAAAAATATCTAACATCAACTCTAGGTATATTTAGGACGTACGTTTGATAGAGAACAAACGCATCACTACTGGTGGACATAAGCCGTGATCACGGTGACCAAGACTCCCATAGAACAACCAATCTTCCGTGGGCAGCCTATGCACAGTAAGTTAGGAAGGAGGATGGGAGGGTCTCAAAGCTACTTGCAGAAGGAAGTGAAACATGCTGAGGAGGTTTGCAAAAGATGCTATAGAGAAAAGGGTGCATCTTCAAAGATTTTGCAAGCAACAGAATGGGAGAAAGCAGTCTTTCAAATTGCTCCAACTCTGTTGGTGAAGATTTCACATGTATAGACCACCAGCCCTTTGTAACAATGAAGTGAACTCTCTCGTAGAGCCGCCCAAGTCTTCGTGGGCCAATGGTTTGGTGCAGAGAGGCATTGGGAATATATCGGGAGTCCTGGTGTGGTCCCTGCAGCTTGGCTGTTGCTTCTTGTCTGTCTCTCTCTCTCCCGGGTGTGGGTGGTGGCCAAGAGGCAATGCCCAGAGCACAAAAGATGCCCAGGAATAGTTGTAGAAGGTATAAATGAATGAATACTGTTTTTTTAAAAGTTCTACAGGCTACTGGGGGTGAAGGCTTATAAAATAATGCTTGCATCAAAACTCTACAGACACACAAGAGGACGCTCCATCTCCGTGTAGGGCTTCAGAGTGTCAGGAATAGGGACGGATCACGTTGCGGAGGACTGGGGATGGAATGACCCTTTCAGATCCTCCCTCGTGGAGGTCTTTATAATTCTGGGATGGACGTCCTGCTTGGTTCCATCACTTACTACAGATAAACTTTGACAATGACAGTCAACATGCCAAAATCTCTTTCTTGGGGGGGTGAGGATGGGGGTGTCCAGATGGTTCAGTGGTTAAGTGTCTGATTTCACCTCAGGTCATGATCCTGGTGTCCTGGGATCAAGTCCCACTTAGGCTCCATGCTCAGCGGGGAGCCTGTTTCTCCGTCTCCATGTGCCTCTCCCTTCCTCAAATAAATCAATAAAATCTTTAGGAAAAAAAAATGGGTGAAATCTAAACAACTTGTGCTACACTCAAATTTGATCTCGTTACATGATTTAAGCTCAAAAGGAAAGATCTAGTCTATGTTGATGTCTTTTAAACATTTAAATTTTCTTGGGAAAGATGCCCTTTTCTCTCTGCGCTTTGCTACTATTTTTGAATCTAAAGTATGTTTAAATATACAAAACTAATAAAACGCTGTTGCATATTATCTGGATACATGACAAAACACAGTGATTAAAGTATTTCAGTAGATAAAAAGCTGGGAAGGAGACAGAAAGCTTTTAATAAACGATTTTTTAAAAAATTTCAGGGGATAAAAGTACATTGGTATTTGATCAGAACAGAACCTTACGTTCTTTGATTAAATCTCACTGCACAGTCTGCTGAGAAGAAAAATGTGCGTTAGAATTCCTTGGGATGGAATTCCAGTTATGAATCCTCCAACGTCAAAAATGTAACCATGCAGAAAACACCCAAGTGGGTGCTTTGCTGTTAGATTATACAATCAATGCACCTTTCTATTGTTTTGTTAGGTTTTTCTCTCTCCCTCCTTCCCATTTTTGCACTTTTTATGTCTTGGCCCTTCTAGAGAAGCAGTAAACAAGGAGCTTACTTTGGGGGAACTCAGAAACCATTTCCTCGCTGCGCAACGTATGGGTATATGCCTTGTGTATTGCTGTCAGGATTGGTGGGAAAATTTCCATCCTGAATCCTCGACGGAAAACATCTCGCTACAGATTATCAGTTCTTTTCCTTTTTTTTTTTTTTAACTTGAACTCACATATCCCTTTCTGAACTTCAAGTTTTATCAGGGCTCATTCATTTTCCAAGCAAAGAGCTTACATTTCCTTGTGTCACCTCTTGGACTGGTTCAATGCCTTGTGTACGTATGGTAAGTGCAAAGAGTCATTTTTCAAATCAATGATTTTAACTTTTTTCTGAAATCAATAATGTTTAAATGAGTCAGCTAAAACGACACTCAAGAGAGTATGGATTGAAGGACAAAAGGAAAGACAAAGAATCAGAGTTGAGATGAGTTCTGTGGGTGAGGGGCTTGAGGTTAGGACGAACGTCCGTCCATGAGGTGGATGGGCTGTTAGGGGGATAGTGGATGATCACTTGTGGACAGAGTGATGATTAGGTCCCAAACGAGATAGGAGCAGAATGTAACTGAAGGCATCAATTTAAGGAAGAAAGAGGGTCAATGAACATTTTCCTGTCTCGTGGAAACACACCGCCAAAGCTCCTTGGCTTGAGAAGAGTCAAAACTTCCTGCGTTCCTTCCCTGTCTGATGGGAACACCCTCCGCCCTCCAGGGCAGGGTTGCGTTTTGTGCTCAGGACCACATTCCTATCAGACAAGAGGGTGATTTGCTTAGTGGGACCTCAGAGTACTTGGGATTTCAGCAAGGATGGAAGAGTATAGTAGTTCCCACGTTCAAGTTGACTTTTCCAAAAATCCTAACACATTTGATCTTGACTAAACTATGGATATCTCTCATTGGCTTTCCACCAACACCTTACACACACACACACACACACACACACACACACACACACACACACCCCATACACCCTCACTATGCAAATATGCAAAGTACACATGCAAAATCTAATAGGCATTTCTTTTTCAATTTTTTTTTTAAAATCTGCATCTAGTTTGTGGAAACCTATTTCTCTGAACTGAAATACAGAATACCTGATTGAATTAATAGAGACTCCTCATGTTCCTTTATCTTAGTAAGTATTAGTAGGGGAAGACATCCCTCAGACTCCCCCCTCCCCGATGTCGCCTATGAGTTCCATGTGGGATCTGTACGTCTGATTTATTTACGGAGGGCCACTGTTTTGCATCTCACCCACCCTCTGTGGCCCTCGAATCCAAAGCTAAGGAGCTCTCTCCTGCTCGTGTTTGCTGCATTTTAGGTAGGAACACACCAAGGACAAAGGTTCTTATAGACAGAGGAGGAACACAAAACAAATGTATGAAAACAGCCTGCTATAAAACCAAAACACATGGTAGGAAGGCAGAGACCTACTCCTGACCAGCGTTCCCGAGAAATGGAATCTTCCCGCGAACAATCATGGAAGGAGATTCATATCAAATTCACATGCAATTAAATGTATAACGTGTTGACTTTTCCATTTCATCATTATTTCTATAATTATATGGTTCATCATAACTTATAACGATCCAGCAGCTTACTCTAAAATTGCTATGACCCTAAACAACGTTCAGAGGAGGTACATCAGTAGTGCTATTATTACGAATAGCCCAGGTCACTAAATACTGAGAAGGGTGACTGTCTCAGCCAAAACAACATGGAAAATAAATGACCGTGTCTGAACCAGCGGTACCAGCTGGCAACAAATAAAGCTATTCGGTGTCCCGGAGGCAGGAGTGTGCAAGAAAATAACGAGCAAATGGTTGCAAAGGGACAGATTCTAGCAGACCAGTCGCGTGCCCAGTTCCCATCTTAAACATTTTTTTGCAATATTGTTTATGATACGCTTCATATGGCGAGTCGGGCTTTTAACACATAGTACGTCATGGAGACATGTTCTAATTGTGAGAAACATCTAAGCTGCAAATGGGATGGAGTTCCAGTTCATCTGATGGAAAACAAGAGATTAGTTTCTTCTTAGGGAATGATTTGGCTATATTTTCCAAACATGTATTAATTCACATGACCCAAATTGTATTTTCTAAATATACATAATTGCTCGATAAGAGTATGATTCTACGTTCAAATGGGCGAAATCTTCCAAGCTGGTGGAGAGATGCCTGTGATCAGAAATCCACTCCAGTAGAACTGTCTTCACAAAATACTAAATTCCTTTCAATGAATCCCTGTTGGGGAGATATGTGTTTAGTCATCTTTCCTAATTCTCTTCCCTCACAAGCTATGTCTACACAACGTCCAACATCCAGGTGACCCAAGAAAATGGCAACCACTGAACTGTTTTTACGGCGTCACCTGCTGATGTGGATTGGTTCGAACGACTGTCTCACTGACTTAACTCACTTCAGTTTCCCTTTGTCGGCTGGACTCTGCCACTACCTGCATACAGTTGATGAGAAGAGAAAGGAAATTAATTTCTCCTTTATCTCATGTAAAAAAAAAAAACAGTACTGTCTTTGGATGTCCTAAGATACTCTTCCAAGAAATGAATTTTAAAGCTTTCTTGATGATTAATTTCTGTAACTCACATAGGATGCTGAAAATTCATTTCACAACCAAGGCTGAAAAAGACAAAGCTTAGGAATAAAGCAGAGCAGAATAATTCTTTGCTCTTTGGAAAAAAGAAAAAAAAAACTGTATTCCCTCTAAATTCTGTTTTATTAAAAGCACAGTCCGTCCTATCAGAAATGATGGCCCCTTGTTCCCATCCTTAAGCTGACCCCTTCACGATTACAGTAAATAATTATGTCACAGACAAGAAACATGTACTATGCATGGCATTAATATTTATATTAGACCTCATATGCACATGCAATTTCGCTGATACATTCTGGTTCCCTTTTCGACGACTGATTATATTCCACTACCATCGGACTAGAGAGAGGTTACGGGTGCAGGATATGAGGGTAAATCATTTTATATGGAGTCGTGCCTTAACTTCCTTCCCAGTGCATCTCAGACACACAAGGAAATGGGAGAAGCATCCAAGCCAAGGGACCTGCCTGCAGTCCCTCATCTGGGAAGGGGACAAGATGGCATTTTTAACCCAAGCAGGTGTGTTCTTAGAACTATTCCTTGGAGCTCGGGGGGAGGAGGGAACCAAATTTACATTAAAAGCATGAAGAAGGGCGCCTGGGTGGCTCAGTGGGTTAAAGCCTCTGCCTTTGGCTCAGGTCATGATCTCAGGGTCCTGGGATCGAGGCCCGCATCGGGCTTTCTGCTCCTCAGGGAGCCTGCTTCCTCCTGTCTCTGCCTGCCTCTCTGCCTACTTGTGATCTCTCTCTCTCTCTCTCTCTCTCTCTAATAAATAAATAAAATCTTTAAAAATAAAATAAAATAAAATAAAAGCATGAACAATCCAAAAAACAAAAGGCACAAAGAACAGATTGGATCTTGAGGTCTACAGAGGAAGACTGGGGAGCCCAAAATATTTTGCTAGCACAGGTGCGAATCGGACAAGAAGCCATTTAGAAGTGCAGGTGCCATTTCTGGGAGATTGAATGGACATAAGAGGACAACGTGGACGTTCTACTGTAGGTCACTCATGGACGTTGGCTCTGGAAATTCATTTAGGTGCCTGATCAATTTGTTCCTTTATTACGTCCCTGTGTCAAATCACCATTTTAAGTAACATTTGCCCCAACGCTGGGATAACCCAGTGGAGAAAAATGTTGGGTGCATGCATGAGTTAAAGCCTCAAATCTGCAAAGGGTCTTCCCACACACAGAGACCAGTATCATCGTCTTGGTACCCATGTGGGAAAGCAGCAAGCATGTTTTAACTACCCACAAAAACAATGTTTTGGCGATGACTTTGGTTTCGATGAGGGTAGAGACTGGACTGTGCCTTTCAAACAGGATTGTAATACATTGACACAAATGTTGGAGCATCCAGTAGCAGCCGATGGATATCACCTTACAGTTTTGTAGGTTGGGGTCGCACGGGGCTGAAATCAAGGTATTAGGCATGGGGGGCAAGTTTCTGGGGCCCCCAAGGAGAATCCATTTCCTGGTCAATTTTAGGTTCTAGAAATCGCCCACAGTCCTTGCCTCCTGTCCCCACATCATCCGCAAAGTCCACAAGGCTACTCGTGTCTTTATTACATGGTTGCATGCTGGCTCTGATGTTCTGCGTCTTCCTGTTCCATAATCCAGGGTATTTGTCCTTAAATACCAGGACCCCTGCCCCAGGTAATCCAACATACGCTCCCTTGATGGTCAAGTCAACTGAGGAGCAAATATAATTCCACCGGCAAGCTAGATTCATTCCCCTTTGCCACGGAAGGTCACAGAGTTACGGGTTCCAGGGATTAGGATAGACACCCTGGGGGAGTCCGTATTCTGCGTCCAAGCATCTGTCTCCCCAAAGTAGGAATGCTTGTGTCTGCTGTGTGTGTGAACGTCTCAAGCATGCCTGGCACATAGGAGATACAACTGTTCTTGGCACTGAAATCACGCTGTGCCTGATCAACTTGTGCCGAAAGATAAATCTAAAACACTGAAGTATCAGAGTGGAATTTTTAATTCCGAATGTGCAGTATGGCTGTCTATGCTGTAAATGCATTGATGAGAATTAAGAGGGCCCATAAAGGGAGGTCTTTGGAGAAATCAGCACGATGCCATGATTTCAATGTGTTGGGAAGGTCGGGAAGTTTTATTCATTAAGTGAATAACCAATAATTAAATATCTGAAGCTCCACATTGATTCTCAAATGGAAGCAAATATTAAAAAAAAAAAAAAAGAGTGAAAAGAGCCAGAAAACTCCTGACCAACAGGCTGTGATGTGTTGTTTGTACAAACATGCAGGCACGTGCCTTCGCTCACCAGCAAAATGCCAGTATTTATAGGAAAACAGATTCCTCCTTTTCCGCCCCGACTGGGTTTCTGATTCTCTTGTCACGATTGTGCGAGACACACTGTAGGCAAACATGCTCTGAAAAACCCGAAAACGTGAACAGGTGACCCTGGGGTTTACTGAAGGTTCGCGGGCCTCTCCACGGGGTAGCCCTTCGCACACGTCTGCATTTCTAGATTCCCATTCAAGGCCAGGAAATGGCCACGTCGCATAGGATTTGGAGCCACACGCTGGAACGTCCTCGGTGGTTCTGTCCTCGGGGAGGTTATTGAGTTTTCTTTGGCGGCGTCCTTCAGCCCATCTCTGCGGGAAAGCCGGCGGCGGGGGGCACGGGGCGCTGGCGGGGACACGCGTGCAGTCACGGGCTCCCAGTACCGTGGTTGATGACAAGACCACGACTCCGAGGCTTCGGAAGGGACAGGGCTCCCTGGGTTTGGGCGCAGTGGGCCTTGCCCAGCCGTGTGCACGAGGCAGGCACTGTCGCAGCTCAGCCCACCATGTGCAAACAGAGCCTCCGAGGGTCCCTCTGAGTCCTGAATGCCGCCTTCAGACCAGACCCCACAAGACAGCTGGGTGACCTCTTACCACCATGATGAAGGCCACCCCCCGGACACTACGAATATCATAAAGCCCCATCTTGCCATTTCTTTCCCTGGACATTCTCTGAGGTCCCGATAACACAACCCTGGCCTGAGGCTTCAGGACACCCTACCCGAGCACCTGGGAGCGTTTACATGCCCCGGAGCATGATACAGTGGATCCGGCACCTCTCGGGGAGAGCACGCATAACGGGATCCTTTATTTCAGACCTTCAGCCAAATCTGAACTGAACATCGTTCTCCCAGGACGAAAGGAAAATGAAAATGAAATTTCTCCCCTAGGAGGGACAAAGGACACACGGTGCTTTCTACAGCAGATGAGGTCTATCATACCTCTAAATCCCTGCTTTTAATTCCAGGAAGATTTACATTCCAGGCTTTTCTCTCTCCTTGCCTAAAAATAGCACGTGCAAATGGTAAATGATAAATGTGTTTACATTGTGCTATAACTTTAGTCTGGTTAGCCTTTCTAAAAAATGTTTTTAATATGAAACCTACGCAGAGCATCGAATTTTACTACCATTGCATTAAATTAATAAATCAGACATCATTGGTTTTTTTTACAAATTTTCACTGCTATGTTATTGAAAACAAAGGAGCCATTTTGTTAAGCAAGCACGTTATTTCCAAATATAGCTAGAATCATCTAGGGACACCCGTCTGCCATCTCATTGCTGTGAATATTGGGAGGAAATAACGTGCAAATTGATGTTAGCAACACAGATTCTACACAATGAAAGCCAACTATTTTATGAAATGTCCCTTGCTTCTGTATTTAAAACAATGGGTGGTTTTCCTTTCAAGACAGGAAGGAAGGAAGGAAGGAAGGAAGGAAGGAAAAATCTTAAGCCATTAAAGCAAAAGAAACCACACTTTATAATCTTCAGTTTGCTAACTTGAGCATTACAATGTTCTTAATTCTACTGTTTTCTACAGACTTTGTCTTCCTTTATAGATGATGCAGAAATAACATGTAACCCTCTACGCTCACACTGGTGATGAACTGCAAAGAAACACTGTAACACACCGAAAAGGCAATAGATGATAGTAATGAAGTCATTAATTACAGCAGTGTCCATTTCCTAGATGCTCAATAAATACAACTGTCATGATTTATAAGTGAGGGCAACAGCCACATTCAGAATATGAAAAAAAAAATAACCGAGTTAGAGAAAAAAAAATCATACAGAGGGCATTCTAAAAGCCTGCTGGCCAATCTGACCTCCGACTTTTTAAATAAAGTACTTACCATCTTCCGTGGGCACGTAGATGTTCAGGTAAAGGCAGTCTTCGTTCTGATCTTGAACATAGGTCATTAGAGTATCCAGATTGGCAGTAAACCAGATGGGCAGCATATCGTGCAATAAAGACCTCTCATCGAGGTGCTGAGGGCACACAGCAGCAAACTGGGTGGCGTTTCGAACTCCAGTCCACGAGGAAGGAGGTTCCGGGGGCTGAAACCGCCTCTCTCCAGTGGGAGGCGAGGCATAGGGGACCCCCAAGTACTGCTCCACCGGACCCAAAATCTCATTGGGCAATGGTGTTCTTAGGCCCCGGATTTTGCCATAATTTGTGTTGACGACTGGGTACTGGGCTTGGCTGTCAATGAGCGTGAAGCGAATGACGAGAGCGGTTATCCACAGGAGAACATTGGAGTTCAACATGACGCAGACCGGCGTGAAGAACAGGGGCACCCATAATAGTCCCTTGGGTCTCGACATGGTTCACTGCCACATCCGCGGGGCTCCCGGTGACACGACTCCGAGTGAGCAAAGCCGGGAAGCGAGCCTGCGGACAGAGAGGGCTTTCCGGGGAGCCAAAGACCCAGGAGAGGAGTCTCGGCGATGGGTCATAGACCGAGCCCGAGGTTAACGACGCACCCAGCTGTTTTCTCGAGAGCCCATGGCCGGAGAGAGCAGCCCTGTGTTAATCCCGGAAGCGAATTCCAGCGGGCGTCAGGCTCCAAGGACACGGTGAACAGCCGACACCTCCCAAGGACAAGGATATTCCTTAGGGAAACTCCAAGGCAGAGCAGTGTGCCTAATGGGGAAAGAAAGCAGATGAGAATAACGAAGTCGAGGGAAGGCATGCAGCCCACATCTCTGTGCAACGTTCAACATCGTTCCATGAAATCCCCATTCAGGGATGCATCTGTCCGCCCGTGCCTCCACGGAGAAGAAACCAGCAAGAACATGACTAGCCTTAATTCTCACTGGGCACCCCATTAGCTGGAAGGATGCGTGACATTTAGAAAGCATTCAAGAAGCCTCTGCCGAGTTCACAAACAAATTCCCAAAAGTTACACCTGTCGTTCAGATGACTGTAATGATGTCTCCCAATTTCACGGCTTCCAAAGACCGGCCGGTCGGTGGATGGGTACCCCCAGAACAATGTCTCTCAAATGTCTAAGGAAACTGCCACTTCTCCCTAAAGGGATAGGCATGGAGCCTACCAAGGTGTTTCTGTATGAGAGGAGGAGACATGTGGGACCGGACCAAACTGCTTTATGACGTATGAATGTTTGTCAGATACTCGGCTCTGGATTCTAATCCTTCTGGGGCTATTCCGTGGCATATACCATGAGGCTACACACCTCATCCCCTGAAATGCCCCTTCCTCATAAAAACTGAGCAAGATGGAACATTTCATAAGACATAGTTTGTGCCCCCGAACATCATTCCTAAGTAAAATTGTTGATGCGGCCATCCTGATTTTCACTAAAGCCATCCACAGTAAACCTTTCAGCTCACAGCCCATTTTATTTATTTTTATTTTTTGTTTTTGCAGCCCATTTAAAATTTTTTAAAGATTTTATTTATTGGGCGCCTGGGTGGCTCAGTGGGTTAAAGCCTCTGCTTTCGGCTTAGGTCATGATCTCAGGGTCCTGGGATCGAGCCCCGCATCGGGCTCTCTGCTCAGCAGGGATCCTGCTTCCTCCTCTCTCTGCCTGCCTCTCTGCCTACTTGTAATCTCTCTCTCTGTGTCAAATAAATAAATAAAATCTTTAAAAAAAAAAAGATTTTATTTATTTATTTGAGAGCAGGCGGGAGCACAAAGGGAAAGGGAGAGGCAGACCCCCCTACTCAGCAGAGAACCCGAAGTGGGGCTCGATCCCAGGACTCCGGGATCATGACCTGAGCTAAAGGCAGACACTCAACTCAATGAACCCCTCAGGTGCCTCCAAACAGCCCATTTTAAAAGTTGATGGTATGTTTGAGCTACCCTCCTGCTAAGTGTGATCTCCTCGACTTATCTGGACGTTGATCCTAGGACTCTCACTAGCTAAGTCATTCCTCTGAGGACAGGAAAGAATACTGTGCCTGAGTGCGAGACTACTGTAAATGACCCACTAGGGATACAAAACATTGCATCAGGTGTTGCAAGCAGCATGGCTTGAAACAGAGCCTTCTTCAACTCAAGAAACAGACAAACACGCCTGGAACGATGTCGCGGGTGATTCAGCGTATCTGTGGACTAGAGTGTAACGATGCATTTAAGTGGACAGTTGATCCCTTATTGAGGAATACGTCAATCAGCTCATTATTTTTATTTATTTTTTAAGAAACCTACCAGGGCTGGATGGGTCATGGAGTTGTACCACCTCTGGGGGAAATTCCGTTGTCCCTCACACCCTGAGCCAAGCTCATCAGAGCTGAATGAACATGCACTCGGAGTTTGGGTGTTACCAGTGAAAGAGAAAAGAGAACATCACACCAAACGGTGTATGCACGTGTTTCCTTCTATCTTTGAACTCTGCCATACACGACATTTGGATTTCTGCCACACCGTGATCCAATTTCTGAATCATTAGGAGGCAAACGAGAACAAGAAAGAGGTGATGACTTGTTTGGAACCTTTTGTTTCCCTGAAAGCCCTTCTGCTTTGGAATCAGCGTTGGCTGTTCCTTCTGGAGCCTTCCTGGCCATAAAAGGAGACGCCATTGATTTGTGAATCTGATGGACTTGGGTCCCCAAACGCTACGTCTGTGGGTTGGGGAAGGGAGCCGAGCTGCCTGCGGTTTAGGTCAATGGTGTATCCTAGCTTCTTCACGGGGGGTGCTGAGCCAGGAGTGAGGCACTATGCAAAGGTGTAGGTCCGAGAAAACACCTGCTCCATAAACCCAAAATGCTAGGATTTTAACGGGGGTGTGCTTGACAGATTCTTGTGTACACAGACAGAAGGCACAGGCTCTGAAGTCAGCTCAGGCTCGAGGCACTGAGCAAGTGTAGAGCAAAGAATTGAAAATCTTTGAGCCTCCCTTTCCTGATCTGTTTATGACTATCTGAGAACGAAGAGATGGTCCGCACGAGGCAGCACACAGTCCCTGGAGTAAAGAGCTCGGCAGAGGTAGGACTCGGTTGGTGGGTTTATGTCAGGACTTACAGAGTTAGTTCCGTTGGGAAATTCTGGCCCCTTCCACCCTTCTCCAACTCCATGTGGAGGTGAGTATCTATGAGCCGCCTACTCATTACAGGTGCATAAGCGGGGTCATGCCTAGACTTCCTGCTGGGTCCAAGGATCAAGTCTTTCCTCTGCTCAAATCGAACCCCCCCGCCCATCCCAAGAGGGTTCTGAGGGCCAAAGAGAGATCATGGACCAGCAGGACCCAAGAGAAGGTGCCTGCAGGATGTGAGCACTTTCTAGGTAATGTGCATACATTCAGGCATATCTTACTCATTTCCTCGCTTGTTTGGAATTTGGCTGATTTGCACACAAGTCATCACAATCTGAAACCCATGGTTTCTGAACCTCGGCACTGGTGACATTGTGGACCACGCAGTCCTTTGTGTGGGTGCTGTTCTGTGCCCTGTAGGGGGTGAAGCAGCCTCCCTGGTCTCCGCTTACTAGAGGCCATAACACTCCCCACCTAATTTTCCCCATCAAAAATGTCTCCAGATGGAGCTAAATGACCACCGCAGACTGAGAACCAGAGGTCTGAGTCATCCAGTATGGAATCGGGTGGCCATGTATATGATTAAGGATCTGTGGACACAAGAAACGATTAGGAGGTGTATGTGTGAGTATATGTACGTGTGTGTCACACGTTCAAGTATTTGTCAACTTTAAAAGTCTTAGCACTCAAAGTATTAGTCAATCAGAGAAAGACTGATCATATGATCTCTCTGATATGAGGAATGTGAGGGGCAGGGTGAGGGGTCTTGGGGGGTAGGGAGGGAAAAATAATGAAACACAATAGGATCGGGAAGGAGACAAACCAGAAGAGACTCCTAATCTCACAAGACAAACTGAGGGTTACTGGGGGTGGGAGAGCAGGGATAGGGTGGCTGGGTGATGGACATTGGGGAGGGTCTGTGCTATGGTGAGTGCTGTGAATTGTGTAAGCATGAGGATTCACAGGCCTGTACCCCTCGGGCAAATAATAATAATTTTAAAAAGGAAATAAAATAACTGAATAAATAAAAGTCTCAGCATTACAAGTTATAAAGAATTTTAAAACAAATCTATTAAATATGCCTCATGATCGTTAAAAAAAAACACTATATATTTAACCAACCAATTCATTTGGGGACCAAAAATAAAAGACTTCCTATATAAACCTAACACACTGGAAAGTATTTCTCAAGGGTTGAAATATTATATGTGCATATAACAAATAGATTTAGTATATATTATATATTACATATACTTATATACAAATATGTTTCATATACTATACGTATTTTTTTAGTTTCCCCCAAAATAAAAAAGGCACAGTAAAAAAGAAATTAGCTGAATTAAAAAATGTAATTAAAAAAAGTAAAAATCACATTTCCATTGAAGACATACAATTCTAAAGTGAATTGGGCACCTGGGTGGCTCAGTGGGTTAAAGCCTCTGCTTTCGGCTCAAGTCATGGTCTCAGGGTCCTGGGATCAAGCCCCACATGGGGCTCCCTGCTCAGCGGGGAGCCTGCTTCCTCCTCTCTCTCTGCCTGCCTCTCTGCCTACTTGTGATCTCTCTCTCTGTGTCAAATAAATAAATAAAATCTTTAAAAAGAAATAAAAAATAAAGTGAAGAAGGGCTTTCCGGCATGCCTTCTCTGCAAAGGGTGTACAAAGAGGAATATTTCAGACAGGCATTTCGACGTGATTTATAACTTGACTGGGTATTTTGGGATGATTCTCTACAGGGCACTCATTCTGCCTGAGATTGTAATTAAGACAAGGCAGAAATTATGCAAGCATGTCAGAATATAAATGGGTCAAAATAAAAGTCACAATGCATTTCTCCCCAAAGTGTGTGTCCTTCCAATGGAGATTGGTTTCATGTTAAAATATGTGTTTCATTAAGAAGAGCCCAAACCAAACTTATTTTGGTATTTTGAACCAACAAGGAATAAAATCACGTCTTCTGGGCATTCAAAACCTTTCCTTTCTAGGCTGTGGCAAATCCATGAGATGACAGAGAGCTTTGTGGGTGCATTTTCAAAAACCCAACCTCCTGTCCCCCCAAAAAAGGAGAGAGAATGAATGAGCTGGAAGCAGCCTTGCTCCATGCTGCTCTCAGACCCAGGGAAGGCCTGGACTCACAGAGGTCTGCTGCCAAGAGGCACTTTGAAAAGTCACTTTCATCTGATGTGATGAAGCATCAGGACAAGAAGAAGAGCAGACTCTGGTCTTTGCCCAAATTAATGAGCTTGTACAATAATCCACCTATACTGTTTACAATGAAAGCCTAAGACAGCCAGTCCTCAAACTGTGTGCAACCTACAGACATCATTGTGTTTCCTCCCTTTTGTTTTGGGGGAAGATAGCAACACTTTCCAGTGTCTGGTTGGGGTGTGGCTCATCTTTTGTCCTAGAAAACAGAACTCGGCCATGAGTTAGCCCAGCGAACGTGTTACGTAGAGATACAATGTCGGCTTTGTGCGTGGGCTTACACAACACACCCCCCCACCCCCCGTCCATACCTACTAAGATTCACTCAATGCCAGCCATCACCCAATTAGTGTATTATTTGCATATAGTTTTATTCTGATCTTACCTCCTCAGGGAGCAAGGTTACATTCTATCAATAATCTTTTGCCAAATGTTACCACGGATCTCCGCACTTGCTTTCAGTCCTGAAAACTGGATCCCATACAAGTCCGCCATGTTGAATCATGAAGCTAAGAGGTCAATAAAGTAATTGGAGAGGAAAACAAAGATGGGAAGGTGGGAAGATGACCTTCGAGGTGGTTTTATGCCCCACTCTAGCCTCCGAGAAGCAACTCCATCAGCTGCCCAGCCTACTTCTGTTCTTCCACTGAAGTTGAATGGGTCGGGAACACATCTGAGCCACTGCTGAAGGACCTGGAGGTTACAGCAAGAGGATCTGCAGAACCAAGACTAAACCCAGGACAAAGAGACAGTGGCTTCTATAGGGTCCAGTCCAAACTGGCTGGGTAGAAAGATGCTCAGTAGTATGTAGTCAGAAAATAGGATTAGGAATAAGATATGGATTTTTCTAGAAGGTCTGTGTGGACAAGATGGCCTACAATGGTCACGGAAATAAAGCAACACCAAAACCTAGCCGCAAGTCAATATGTATTTCATAAACATCACCATTCTAGGTTATGGGGACACTGTGAGGGAATGATCCCAGCCTGTGACAAGTTTGTATTGTCATGAAATTATCCCTAAGAGGGTTGCTTGCTTCCTTAGTCATGTTCTGTGCACTAAAAGAAAGCACGGGGTTGGCATGTATGAACAACTCATTAAATGCTTCATTTTCTGTGTCTACTTCAACTATTATCAAATATAACTTCCAAGTCTAAATCTAGTAACTTGCAAACATCTCCAGGGTGTGTGTGAACTTCTGTCACCAAACTCAGTCATACATCTTCAAAGACAGACGATCATGTTTCCTGAATATTATCGCTTATATATCTTGCAATGTGCTTAAAAATCTCATTTTTGATCCACTCACATTGCCTCCGTATTTTGTTCCCTATCTCAATAACTAGTACTATTATTTTTTTTAGTTATGCAGGCAAAATTAAAAACCATCTTTGGGGTGCCTGGGTGGTTCCATTGCTTAAGTGACTGCCTTTGGCTCACGTCATAATCTGGAGTCTTGGAATCAAGTTCTGCATCAGGCTCCCTTCTCAGTAGGAAGTCTGCTTCTCCCTCTGACTCTCCCCCTGTTCATGCTTTCTCGCTCGCTCTCTCTCAAATAAGTAAAATCTTTAAAAAAAACCATCTTTGGTGCCTCTCTTTCCGTAAGTCATAAGTCCACATGGCAAGCCCTCAAATCAGCCAAGGGTCTCACAGGACAGGAGGCTTGACCTTATTCATTCTTGGCAAGATACAGAAGAGATTAGAAAGGATTAACAAACATTCAGAAGACAAATGGTATCAAGTGTTGAGCAAAGATGTGTGGTGCAAGTAGAACATCATACCATCCTAGTGAGAATCAGTGCAATTCCGTTGGAATTGGAAGTGGAAACCAACGGAAGTTTATATGTCATGAGGAACTCATGCAATTCCGTTGGAATTGGAAGTGGAAACCAATGGAATTTTGTGTGTCATGAGGAACTCGAGCATACAGAAGACTTTGGTGCCAATAACGTGCACAAACACAGAGATAGGTATACATACTACCTGGTATATATAGTCTCCATCTCTCCTAAAGAGCTTCTTTAAAAAAAAAAAAAAGATTTTATTCATTTCTTTGAGACAGAAAGAGAGCATCAGTTGGGCGAGGGGCAGAGGGAGAGGGAGGGAATCTCCGGCAGACCCCACACTGAGCACAGAGCCCAGTGCAGAGCTCGAGCCCATGACCCTGAGATCATGACCTGAGCCAAAACCAAGAGTCAGACGCTCAACCGATTGAGCCCCCCAGGCGCCTCTAAAGAGCTTCTTAAATATTTGTGTCTGCAGACATGCACAAGAGTGTCCATGTATACCCAGAGACATGGGAGCAAACAAACAAACAAACAAACAAATAAACTAGGATAACCCAGATGTCTATTAACAGGAGAATGGACTAATGAATGTTGGCTCACCCAAACAGAATACTAGATAGTAGTGAAAAATGAATAAAATACAGACCATATGAGTCAAAATGGAGAACTCTCGAAAACAAAAAGCAAGTCACAGAAGAATGTATATGGCGTGGTTTTATTGATAGAATATCAAATAAAACTAGACAGAACATTGCTTAGAGCTATATTTGTATGAAAATATTAAACATGCAAGGGCATCATTAAAGCCAAATTCTGGGATAGCAGTTGGGTCTGAGACACAAGACAGTGGTACTGAACCCACAAGGACATGCAAAGATAATGGATAACATTCTATTTTGTAGTCTGGAAGTGGGTATGTGTGTCTAACTTTTGTTTTTAAAAAATACATAGTATTCATATATTTCTCTGTTTGTATATGGTGCACATTTTATGAGTATGATTTTTTTTATTTGACAGACAGAGAGAGAGACCACAAGTAGGCAGAGAGGCAGGCAGAGAGAGAAGAGGAAGCAGGCTCCCTGCTGAGCAGAGAGCCCGATTCAGGGGCTCGATCCCAGGACCCTGAGATCATGACCTGAGCCGAAGGCAGAGGCTTTAACCCACTGAGCCACCCAGGCACCATATGAGTATGATTCTTTAACAATGCAGGTTTTAATCAAGAGTTGCATGTCTCCAATGTCCATAACCCAGCCACAGACCTGTACCCCTGAAAGAAATAATACATTATATGTTAACAAAAATAAATAAAATTTAAAAAGTAAAAAATAAAAAATGTTGCATGTCTCTATGCGTTTGGCTCACTAACTTCCTCTCCCCATGCACTCTTGAAATAGAAAATTTAAAAACTGAAGGGAAGATAGAGACTGTTTTCTCCAAAGTTACATTACAAGCCCAAGGGAGAAGAGGCCATCCGCGGACAAAGTCCATAAAAAGGAGCAGGGTCCTGGAGACATCGCTGAAATGGAGAGTCGGGTGAGCTAAGAGCGGTACTGCGCTGGTCACTAATTAGCCAGGAGACCTCTGGCCCATCACTCAGCGCCCAGGGCTTCCGTTCCGTGAGCTACACAGGGAGGGCTCAGACACAGTCACCTGTTAAGATGCCTTCAGCCTAAGGATTATCTGAAAGTTCAGACTATTATCCTCCAGACAGAGTGTACATGAAGTATGGAAGCCCGGGGAACAGAACGTTCCACAGTGAAGCAGGAGGACCTCACTTCACGGAGATAATTGATCCAGAAAAGCCATGGAAGGTCTACTGTGTCAGAAGCAGCTGGAATCGCCTAGCAGCCCTACCCCCCAAGAAACGTATTTTGTGATACCCCGGACATAGATCAGCAGGATAAAAACACCACCGCCGTCATTCACAGGACTCCTTCATCAAGAGTCAGGATGAATATGCTCTTGTGTTTGTCATATGTTTCCAATACCCACTGATTTATTGTCCTATTTGTTTGGTATAAATAATCTGCTCCCTTCCTCTCACATCTAACTGTATGGAGTTATTTCCTAAGTTTGTTCCTAAGGTTTACATGCATGTATTATATATGTATATACACAGATTGTTGATGTACATAACTTGGAATATGTATTATACTGAAACACAATAATATCCCATATACACAAGTTCTTCAATATATAGGTATACTAATCCAAACTAATAATATGATATGAATATGCACCTGTGTGTGTGTGTGCGTGTGTGTGTGTGTGTGTCTCCAAACTAAGCCANGAATATGTATTATACTGAAACACAATAATATCCCATATACACAAGTTCTTCAATATATAGGTCTACTAATCCAAACTAATAATATGATATGAATATGCACCTGTGTGTGTGTGTGCGTGTGTCTCCAAACTAAGCCACTGAAACATTAAGCCCCTTAGGTTCCAAAATTATGCCTTCTCCATTCTTTGTAGATCCCTCATGGTACCTTGTTCAATGCTCTTTATTTTACAGATAATCAAGAAAACATGTTAAACGTGATGCTGATTATCCCTTTCCAAAGAGAAGCCTGTAGGTGTGAGCCAGTAGAAGAGTAAGACTCAAATACACAAGGAGGACCATCTGGGGCTTGATCAGAAACGTGCCTTCTGCCACCTGACTCATGCCACCTACCACTAACCCAGCCTTCCACGCCATCGGCAACCAGCGAGGAGGGTGTAAACAATCCACACGTCCAGCTTCTCATCTATGACATGGGCAGCGCACACAATGTATCGCATGGACATTCGTGGATATGCTACCCTAAGTGTGTGGGAACATACTGTGTGACTATATGACCATAATTACATAGTGGACAAAATTTATACATAGACATAAACATATAGAAACATGTATATAAACAGGTAAATTTAGAACAAAAGTATCCTCCCAAGAAATGCTCGCTAATCAGAATCACTTTCTGAGGTTCTAGTGAATGCTTCCACTGTGGAACCCACTCTGATAACTATGAAGAGACGCCAATCCAAGCCCCATCTGAACATAGTCTACATTCCAGTTGGTGAGATAAAGCCTGTATTGAAATTCCTACAGTTAAGCACACAGGTGGTCCTCGTTCTCCTTCTGTGGACCGTGGGTTCGTGCACGATGGAATTTGGGATGGAGCGTCTAACAGGTGCACTTAAAATTTTAGGTATGTAGGGAGAGCTGGGTTCTCCAAGATAGTGACGGAGGAGTTAAGCTTTGAACTTCAAGAATGGGAATACGAGCTTAGCAAGACTTATGGAGAGTGGGAAAGATAATACCAGAAGGAACATTCACATTATGTCGTAGCTGCTTCCTAAATGTTTACATTCATTGCTAGAGTATGAGCAATCTAAGGGCAAAGACCAGAGATGATTAATACTTACACTTGGAAAACAGAAGGTCTCAGCAGAGGTTATTAAATTAAAGGGAAGAGAAAAGATGCAGAAGGAAGTCAGATAAGACAGGAAAGGCAGGAGAACTGGCAAGCTCAGGTTCCCCAATGTTTTCCTTTGCTCACCTCCTGTGGGTATCACCAGTCAACCTGTACGCCGACCGCCAGCTCCACTCGTGTTTCTGAAATAAATTCCCTTTGGGCCCCATGGTCTAGCCCCTATGGTTTCTACCCATACGAATTTTATGTTGAAAATAGGGGGACTTGGTTCCCTCTTTGACACAGCAGTAGAACATGGTAGGGTTTTGACCCTTTACCAGTGTCAGCGAATCTCAAATGAGAACTAACTTAGGAAAAAAAAAGAAAAACAGCATTCTGATCCAGTTCCGAGACTAAATTTGTCTGCATGTTGCAAGCAAAGTAAGGACTGCTGGGTGCCAGGCATTCCTGCCGAACTCTTGAAAGCCTTTGTCGTAGGTGTAAATGATGGGCAGACATAATCTAAATTGCTGAAAGGCAATATTTAAGAGAGAGGGAATGCTGAATGAGAGTTCTCCTGCCAAGGAAAACTATCAGTTTGCGTAGAAGAAGAGTTGTACAGTTATGAACAACCCGGTTTGACCTGGAATTGGAACCTCAGGTGCGGTGGATTTGCAAGCAGATGGTTGAACACTTGTACCCTCTGAGGTTAGTGTGCACAAGAAGTGTACGCTCCCGAGTGGGAGAAAATCACAAGAACCATCTCGGGCGATAATGAGAAGTATGTCTCTGCGGGTCTTCAGTAAGTAGCTTGGAAACTGCTGTTCACAGCGTCTGCTAATGAGCTGTGTGCGGTCCAAAATGGAGGATTGTCTTTAGAACACCTCCCAAGACACCATCTGTGACCTGAAGACCACCTCAATGTTACATAACCCCAGCCGGAGTGCCCTCTTTTTTCCTGAAGCCTGTACCTTCTCTGCCTACAGGAGATGCCTACTTTATTTCCTAGGGAAGTTTGCTTCATCTTTTTTTTTTTTTAATTCATCTTTCCCTAGGAAGATGAATAAATACATGGAAGACCCTGTATTTTGGAAATTACTATTTCTGTGTGATGTTTGCTCTGTTTACATTCTCTTCTCCCGGGTTTCTGATGGTGCAGTCACTTGTAATGACAAGGTGTCAGGCTTATAAGCTGTAGGGCTCCAGGTTATGAAGCAAACCCTTCTCCAGTGCATCTCCTTCCTGAGCATGACTCTTGCACAAGCTCTTAGGATTTGTCTTCCATCTTGAGCACCACAGCCCCCCAACCCATTCCCCAAAATATCTGTTCTGCATCCCTCCAATGGGAGTATGTGTGTGTGAAAACAGAGGCTTCCCCAGAAAGGGAGATATTACAGAGAGGTTTCCTGCGTGGCGATCAGAAACAAACTGAGATGATCTTCCAGCTCGAGGACATGCCCAGGGCTTCTGAAGTCGGGAATATGGGCAATTCCCCTTAAAAGCCATTCCCACACGTGTGCATGGGAAGGGAGAAGAGAAAGGAACGGGGAGAGGGGGGACGCTGTAAAATAAAGGATCAGGTTCAGAAAAGAAGGCAAGAATAAGAAACTCAAAGTTGCGAGAGAACCAGGGTCAAGTCCAGAACACATGGTGGAACTCCAACCATATCTTTGCAAATCTACTTCCAAAGCCTCACAAGCATTACCACAACGTAAAATTCATTAAAATGAACGGTATTTTGCCAAGAAAGGCAGTAAATAGCATTCAACAATAGCTGCTCTTAAGACCTTAAAGCTTCTCAAGTAAAAATGATAGGAAGAGTGTAAGCCCCTCCATGGCTGTGGTTTTGGTTTTGTTTTGACAGAGAATTCTCATGCTCTACCCACCCTACTGAGACCCAGTCAGTCTGACACCCACCCCCCAGGTCTGGCAAAAATCCCTGCAGCTTTTAAAAAGGAAATGTGGGTAGAAAGAGGTTTAAAACCCTTTCCTCTCCCCAGGCTCCATGATCCCCTCTACTACCCCGACGCCCTTCAATGGATGCCCTTCAAGGGTTCTATGAATGTCAACAGATAGATATCATCTTTGTTTTTGCTGAACGTGAACTGAAATGTGGTATTTTTCCTTTCATTACAAAAGTAAGTATAACACACACAGACACACACATACACACTCAGTAGTAATAGAAATTCCTGCAATTTTCCCCCAATAAAAATGACATGTATTTTCCTAACGAATTAATGCTATTGCAGACATCTGAAAATACTACATATACTCACCACCACTTTGAAATTGTGCCATTTATGAGGCTCTTAACCAGATCTGAATATGTAATACACAGGAAAGAAGCACATAAGTTATTGCTGCAGATTTTAAAAATATCTTGATAACTCTTCCAATAAAACGGGTTTCCTTTTAAGCTTATCTTAGGACTTCAAAATGTTTTTATTTTTTTAAAAGATTTTACTTATTTACTTGACAGCACACAAGCAGGCAGAGCGTCAGGCAGAGAGGGAGAGGGAGAAGCAGGCTCCCCACTGAGCAAGCTGCCGGATGCGGGGCTCAATCNAGAGGGAGAGGGAGAAGCAGGCTCCCCACTGAGCAAGCTGCCGGATGTGGGGCTCAATCCCAGGACCCCAGGACCTGAGCTGAAGGCAGATGCTTAACTGACTGAGTCGCCCAGCCACCCCCATAAAGGTGTTATTTTTAGAAAAAGCTCCTATTTTTCACCGGGCTGACAAAGGGATCTTGCACACTCACACACAGGCACAAACATCTCGAGCATTCCTGGATAAGAACCCTTGACTAATGGCCAAACTATTGACACACCCTGCCTCATGGTGGTGAGGACGTAGCTATCATGGCCTGGTGGATACAGCAAAGGTTACAGCCCAGCTCTCTGCTGGTGGAGAAGGTGAACGTGGTTGGATGAATGAAGACCATCTACTCAACTATTTTGTAGAAGCACTTCTGGCTCTTCTTCCCTTCCTTGGGAAGACCTGCCCTTAACATCAGTCCACCATGAAAATAAATGACCCTTCCCTCCCCCTGCAGGTCTCGCTTGGCTCTGGTCCTATTCACCCAGGTGAAGGATGTCTTCCTGGTCACCTACCTCTCCCTGGACACCTTTGGCCGAACCTGAGACCATGTCATCTTGGCCTGCCTAAAGGCCAAAGCTGTGGCCCACAACAAGTGGTTAATAGGAACATTGGAGCTTCTCTCATCCAGGAACCCAAACACC
Source organism: Ailurus styani (assembly GCA_002007465.1). Lineage (NCBI taxonomy): Eukaryota > Metazoa > Chordata > Mammalia > Carnivora > Ailuridae > Ailurus > Ailurus styani. The sequence goes on along the minus strand of LNAC01000046.1, from coordinate 2,758,803 downwards.
TCTGTGTGCCCCTTGCGTTCGTGTAGGGGGCTGGGAAGGAGGGAGTCATCTGTGAGACCAGGGCAGCCTCTAACCTGCAGAAAGACTCCAGCAACCACATGGTCTTTCTCTCTCTGAACCAAGTCCCTTGCATTTCAAACCTACAACTTGAAAATAAAGGGATGCCAAGTTGGATGCTGTGTGCTCAGGGAGAGATGCTTCTATGAAGCCATGAGAAAGAATGCCAGCGATAAACAGAACTGGTAGAGCCTTGCATCAGCCTGCTGCTTCTCAATCCCTGTCCTCCAAGCCCCATGCTCCATTTCTCAGAGAAAAGACCAGGAAAGGCTCAATATTACAGAATGGTCCAGAGTATTTCATAACAAATGGCAAAATCCTGAAACTCTCAATGGGCAGGTCTCTCTGTTGCCTGTATGGACATTCCTTTTGATCCCTTCTGAATCTCAAAACTCCTTGTGTTTCTTCAATATACAGATGGGAAGATTTCTTCCTTCCAGTCCCCTCCTTCTCCATACAGAAGGATATAAAAAGGTTGGTTCTTTTTTTCCACTACGGTAATCAGATGTCACAGATTTTCTGCAATTAATGCTTTCCTTGGCTATTTTCAGACCTCCTATTAAGAGCTATTCTCTTACCGTAGCCTATTCCTCCGAACCCAATTAAACCCAATTAAATCCTGTTACTTCATGTTCTCACTTGGCCACCCCAGACAGTGCCACTGAGAGGGTGCGGTACACACATCTATGGAACCTGGATGTGAAATTATCACCTGGCAAAGTCCCCCGAGTGGAAACATACCAACAGGGAAGGTTCAGTTTTAAGAGCTCCTACGGCAACTTCCAAGAGGACAGCACTATCTGCTGATTGCGTAGAAAGGTCTTAAAACAACAACGAGAAAATAGTTTGCCTCTATGAAGTATGTCCTTTGAGTTAACTAGGTCACTAGGAGAATGTGCTGAATTCATGCAGCCCAGATAACTGGTTTCAAGATGTATTCAGAAAGAAGCTTCACTTGTATATGTGTGTGTGCAGGTGTGTACACACTGGTGTGTGTGAGAGACAGTAGCTGCCTCCCGAGGATTTTTACAGACTAGATTAAAATGACAAACCCCATACCCAATCAGGACATTTTTGGTGTTAAATTTCATCTCACAGATTAAAAGCCTACAGAAATACACGAAAGAAAATTAGAAAATTCATCGGCTGTAAGGATATTCTAAAAGAGCAAGATTAGGAAGCCAAAACTCATAAAAAGCCAAGGAAAATCGGAAGAGGCAGGGAAGGGACGTAGCTCCCCATCAGAAACACTCTGGTTTCTGGGATCCCGGAAAGGGACCTCAAAGCAGGAGACACCACAGGCTTCTCCAGCACAGAGTGGGAACAAATGAGTCCGGTCTCCCAAAATCAATGACTTGAGAAAAAGACCAGGATGAAGGTCATGTCATGGTGCCAACTCTGAATGTCAGCACTGCATGGTTTTAATGAGTTAGCTCCTCCAAGGGTAAAAGGGACTCAAAAATAAATGCTTGCGGAAGCCAGCGGCGTCTCCTTGGAGAACGTGCAGACCTACAACCTGTCTGATATGGATCAGGTGGAAGGCCCACTGGAGCAACGTCGACGAGGTTCGCTGCCAAAGGCAGAGAAAGAGGTCTATGGATAATCGCCAGGGCTCGTGCGTAAGCACTCGGTCCTTCCCCCTGCAGCACCTTGGGAAAGAGCAGGTTATACTGAAAAAAAATTTTGCTTCAATACAAGCATCCTTGACCCCTGAGCAAATTTCTGGTGCTGGTAATGATGTCCCTGGCCCTTGGCTGAAAAGACCTCACGGAAGGAGAGCAGAGGAGTGCACGGGGCCCCTCGGATCAACGCCAGGGAAATGCAGATGGAGAAAATTATATTTAATTCAACCTCATGTGCGGTCACAGAAACAGGAGAAAGTGGAACAATTATGTTGGAACCGCGCCACCGACCATGCACAATGGGCTTCCCGTAGGATAGGAAAGCACTCCAAAACAGAACATTCTGTGACTTCAGTGAAGGGGGGGAGGAGAGGCGAGGAGAAGAACCAAAAAACAGAAAGCTTTTGAAAGAAAACATTAGGTCATTTTTAAGTGATTACAGGCTTTCTCTAAAGAACACATCACATAACAGAGGGGACAGAAATACAACTGAGTGATGAAATTTGCTCAATATGCACCCTTGATTTACTTTTTCCACGCAAAGCACTGTCTGGATGAAGGGAACAGAGGATGGGATTTTAAGTCAAAGCAATGATCTGTGCTACTCTAGACCCGTGGTTCTTAAAGTGGACCTTGTGCTAGACTCCTTGAAGAATTCTGAAAACTCTCACCACACGGGTGGCACTGGGGACCCACGCAGCCGGAACCTCTGGGGGAACAAGTCACGGATGTCAGTTGTCTCTGAAATTCTCCAGGCCTTGGGCGCCTGGGTGGCTCANAGGGCGCCTGGGTGGCTCAGTGGGTTAAAGCCTCTGCTTTTGGCTCAGGTCATGATCTCAGCATCCTGGGATCGAGGCCCGCATCGGGCTCTCTGCTCAGCAGGGAGCCTGCTTCCTCCTCTCCCTGTCTCTCTGCCTGCCTCTCTGCCTACTTGTAACCTCTCTCTCTCTCTCTCTCTCTCTGTGTCAAATAAATAAATAAAATCTTTAAAAAAAAAAAATTCTCCAGGCCATGCTAAGGGTCAGCCGACTTTGCAAATTGGTGTTGCTTCTGATGGGGTCATTCATCCACACGTGCCATGTGGTTGGGGCCTTATTTTAGTGTCTTCTTTGAGAAAACCTGTGTCTCAGCAAACACTCCCATGAAGTTCTAAATCCCAAACTGTGAGCATCATTTAAACAGCATCACTAACAGCAACAGCGAATCCCGGCACCAACACGCGCCAGCCCCGCCGCCACGCCCCGGCCACGCCTGTCTTGGGAGATACATTATATCCTGATGTGATTTCCAGGTGCCATCTAAAATGGTTCTATAGACAACCACCGCCCTGTCGGCTTCTTCCCTCCTCACGTCCCAGGAGAGGGACAACACTCTTTTGGGGTACATCACTCTTCAGTATTAACATTATTGTAACCAGGTGACTCATGATGACTCTTGAGCCGAGTTTGTACTCTGTAAAATATTCCTCCCTGAATAATCTGTTCTATCCGGAGACAGTAACAGCCTCGGGTTTTCATTTTCATGCGTTTTCTCTCTCTACTGTCCAATTTTTCTAAATGCTCCCACAAAACGATAGCCCATCCCAAGGACTATTTGCACAGGGTCAGATGCCTATTTCCTTTCATTTTTTCCCTCCAGGTCTGTCTGTCTAGGATCCTTTTTGTCCCAACTGTGCTCCCAGCGCCCGTCTGGGACCCAATTCCTTCCACCATCTTCCACTGGGTCCATTTTGGTGTCTTGGAAACCAAGTCTTTCCTTTTTACTTACTCTGCTATTTGAAGGGAGACAATCACCCAGCTTTCTGAGAAAGAGTGTATGAAACAAATCTTTCGAGAGCCTGCATGAGTAAAAACTTCTTTACTCGGACTTCACATTGACAGTTTGGTTCAGGATAAAGTTCTACCTTGTCAACTCGGTTTTCTTGCAACTGCTAAAGTGTTTCTCTGTCTCTGAACCTTCGGTAAAGACTTGGAAGGGTCCCGTAACATTCGAACTCTTGATTATTTATGGGTTAAATAAATAACCCATTTATTGTTGTTGTCTTTTTTTATATGCTCCTCCATCCGCTCTGAGATCTCAACCTCTCAGCGTCTCCTCTATGTCGCTACAGTCCCAAAACCCCAGGACACTGTGCTTGAGAGCAATTTTCATTCCGTTCACCTGTTGAGCATCCAGTGGCTTCACAAAACCTAGAAGCTCAGGTCTTCTAATGTTAAGGGAAAATTAAATTATTTAGAACTCACTTTCTACCTCTTTCCTGAATCACATGTGTATGATAAATTCCTGGATTGAGTTTTAATTTTCTTTCTCTTTTTTCTATCACTCTCTCATTAGCTTTTACCAACAGGAAATAGCCTCATATTTATTTTCCCATCCAAGTTTTAAAACCGTGCCTGTTATGTTACTTTTTCATAGGATCCTCATTTCTTTTTTGTTTGTTTGTTTTAAGGGTCAGTATTTTGGCTTATCCTCCATGAGCTACAGATCAGAGATTTCTTGTGTCTGTTTTCTAACTTGATGCTTTGTGTGCTTCATCCAGATAACCCTTTTCAATTGGCTATCTTTAGGCTGGCTCTCTTACTAAAGGTTTTTCACTATAATATGTAGGATTAAGACTATCTTTTTTCATTTGAGAATAAGCTCTATGCGGGGGTTTTCAGCAGGTGGACCTTTGTACAAAGAAAAAGCAATTTACTCAAATGGTCTTCCAATGCCATTTATGGGATTCTTTTCAGAAAGAACTGCCTGTTCAGCTTCCCCATAAAAAAGAATCCTCCAGTATTCATTTGTGCAAGTCCACTGGCTTTTACCCTGCAGGGGAGAGGGTGACAGAAAAGGCTGACTGGCCACTGGCAAGCAAACTGCAATTCTCTAGTTTTCCATCTAAGCACTCAGCACTCACTCCACTCATCTTCAAGGACCTGGTGCTTCTTGTCTGGGTTGAATTCCTCCAGAATAAATCTTCAGTTTCCTGAGGAGTGGGGAGAAGGACACTACTTTGCCACAGAGGATGGAAAATAGGTGGTCTCCCAGAACTTCGACTGAGCCCAGGATTTTGAAAGAGGTAGCAAGGTCGATGCAATCCAACCTGGATTCAATCCAGGTTCGTGTTCAATCCAACCCCAATGAAGAGAACCATGGAATTCTCCACCACCGTGGAAATGATTTATTTTTCTTACTCTGACAAAAATAGCTCTGCACATAATGCAAGAACCTGCACTAAAAAATAAACGAGCGAGAGAAATGGTGGGGGAGCCTCAGATTGTGAGCCCTTCTACCACCAGGAAGCAAGCATGGAGAAAGCTCTCTATGAGATGCAATTTCATTACATCAAAGCAAGTGCTTTCCAAAGTCACTTAGGACCTAGCATGATCCAATATATTTCATGCATTATTTCATTCTTCTTACATTACACATCATCAAGTACTGCTTTTTGTTTTTCATTTTCATCTGTTAGAGACGCATCCAATACGGCTAGATGAGAGCAATTTTTAGATGACTAAGAAATAGGGCTAAGAGTAAAAATTCATCTGGAAGAATAAGGTGACCCCAGGAGCAGGGGTGAGGGTCATGCATCAAACACATGACAAAATATATTGGCCAACGCTGAGCTCTAATTCCTCAATTAATATTCTCACTTTCCTCCATCTACGTTGTACAGTCAGCTCAAGACTGTAAGCTGTGTCCTGTCCATCCTATGTCGCCGAAAGGGTTCCTAATGGCCCCAGCATTTCCACTTAGGCTGGGGTCTCCGACCTAAACCCGATTAAGAACCTCGTGCGTATGTTTAGACCACAGAACATTGAGTGGCACGGAATGTTTGCGGGTCTCCCGACAAAGCTCCAAAGTCAATGACTACACTAATATGCTACGTGGGAATAAGCTGTCCCCAAAATGCAATGCGAGAAAAGAGCAGACATCGGCTCCATGGTCGCTGCCGTTCTCCCCACCCCAAAACCACCTTGCCGAGGTGGCAGCACCACCCATGTTCACGCGGGGCGGGCGAAGAGCCTATCTAGCCAACCGCTGATGCTGCTGGTCCCCCTTTGTTTCCGCAGGGTAAGAAGCACAAAGATGACTTTGAAAAGTACAGAAAAGAAACTATTAAACAGAGTTGCCTATCAAAGCAGAAGAATGCGATACAGCTGTTCTGCAAAAACGCCAGACAGCGCGTTCATTCAGAATTACAGGCATTCTCGGGCCCTTTAGTCTTTTATCCAAAACATATCAGCCATCTATGACAATTTCCATATCCTTGAATTTGCAAATGAAAAGTCCATGGCTTATCTAAACAGGACTGTGGGATTAACTTTCCAATTTTAGGATTACATCTACAGAAAATTAAATCCCATACATTTTCCCCACAAGAGAAGCTTACACAGGGAAAGGTTGCAGAGCTGGGGAAAACATTTACATGGAGGGGAAGGAAAGCAGGCGACAAGGGGGACATGTAATTTTCTATAACATCAACGATTTATTACGTCGGTCTCCTCCTTTAAGCTCGCCATGGTAGAGACCTGTTACTGAGATGTGTGTGACCATGGATGGGGATGTCAGCAAGCTCGTGGTCCCTACCGCTCCAGCCGCACCCAAAGAACGGAGGTCCGCGGGGTGGTCTGCTCAACTATGGGCAGTTTCATATGCCTCCTCTTATTTGCTTGTTTTCCATGCTAAAAACACTACCCTAAAAATAGCTCCGATGAATCCCTTTGGCAAACACGCTGCCACTATCTTTGGAAGAACGATTCTGCCGACGGCATTCTCATTCCCGATGCCCATAACGGTTTCAGAAGTCAAGACAAGCAGTAGCGTCTTCCCATTTCCAGAATGTGACAAATAATGTCTATTCCAGTAATCGTGCTCCCTGGTGTTTACCCAAAGGAGCTGAATATTTACATCCATACTAAAACCCACACGTGGATGTCTATAGTGGCTTTATTCATAATGGCCCAAACTTGGAAAAAAACCTGTCCCTCCATAGATGAATGGATGAACGGGGGTCCATCCAGTCAATAGAAGAGTACTCGGGGCTAAAAGGAAGTAAGCAATGAAGCCGTGTATGGAAAAAGTGTGGATGAATCTTAAATGTGCATTACTAAGGGAAGGAAGCCAATCTGAAAAGGCTAATATGGTCTATGATTCCAGCTCCAGACATTCTGGAAAAGGTAAAACCATAGAGACAATAAAAGGGTCCGTGGTTGCCAGGGGTTCGGGTGGGGATGGGAATTGGGCGACTATAGGGAAAGCATCGAGAAAATTGAGGGCAATAAACGTATTCTGTATGATGCTGTCACGCTGGATATAGATCACTCTACATTTGTGCAAACCCTAGGGTGTACACCACCAAGAAGGAACACTAATAAGCTGTGACCTGGGGCGCCTGGGTGGCTCAGTGGGTTAAACCTCTGCCTTTGGCTCAGGTCATGATCTCAGGGTCCTGGGATCGAGCCCCGCATCGGGCTCCCTGCTCGGTGGGGAGCCTGCTTCCTCCTCTCTCTCTGCCTCTCTGCCTACTTGTGATCTCTCTCTCTCTGTATCAAATAAATAAAATCTTTAAAAAAAAAAAAGCTGCGACATTTCGGAGATAATGACATGTCAATGTAGGATCTTCCTGGTAACAAAATATATATATATATATATATATATATATATATATATATATATATATATGTATATATGTATATAAAGTTGACACCTGTCCAAAGAGACAGAGGTAGCACCAGGCTTCACACCGATTCTTTTTTGTCTTCTAAACCCTGTGCTCTTAACCACGAGGATATAGTCTTTTCCAACGTGATGGCATTCTACGCAATAGAGCCAAAACGATTCAATAATATAACCCCTCAGTGTTAATTGAGCTTTAAATTTTCTGGTGCCTCTTAGCACTCTCTACGTTAAAGGATATTTGGCAGCATTAATATAAAGAGGTTGCTGACTTCAAATCAATCCCTCTGTAATTTAATTGAGTTCTTAAAATACATCAGCAAAATTGAATATTTAAAATAAAAGCCACCATCTGCAAAACAAAAAGGACTGCTGAGAAAGTTTCCATTCATGTTGTGGAAATATTATTCACAAGTTTATGGAAGCAATTAACACGTGTCTGAAGCCACAATCAAAGCGCGTGCGAAGGAGAGAGGACGGGTACACCATTCCCTCCACATCTGAGTGTGGGGAATCGTCAGACACCTTTTTCTTCTGACAATTCATGTAAAATTTCTGTCTTCTTGGGGAAAAAAGGGCACCCACTAAATTGAGATTTTGAGGAAGTTGGTGCCTGCTGTTTCCACACACACGAAAATCGAGGACTCCAGAATGGTTCAGACTGGCTTAATATCCTGGCTCAAGATTGTTTCACTGTCTATGTTGATTTCACTCGACTCTGCGTGCCCTCCTCACTGTTATTTCTAACCCGTTGCCTTGTACCTGGTCCTTCACAGTGAAGGTCAAAAGGCAGCTCCCGAGTGATTTTGGGTTCCCGAGGATCTGAGGTAAGTATGTGCCCTAGCCTCAGCCCACAGCAAACCCTGACAATGGCCTCCTGGTTCACGCCGTGGTCATCCCTTCCCACACCTCTACCGCATCATGAGCCTATGACCTTGGGGAGATGATCCTGGATCCCCCAGGTGGGCCCAATGGAAGGATGAGGATTATTATAAGACAATGAGGGACCCAGAAAAGACTGAACCAGAGAGATCTTAGCACAAGAAGCAAAGCCACTGGCTGTGGAGACAGAGGAAGGGGACAATGAGCCAAGGATTGGGGTAACTTCCGAGACCTCTGGCAAAGAAACAGATTCTCCCCCTAGGGCCTGGGAAGACATGCGGCCTTGCTGCCATGTTGATTCTAGCTCCTGAGACTCATTTTGGACTTCTGAACTCCAGAAGTGTGACATCATAAATGTGTGTTGTCCTAAGTCACTGAGTTTGTAGTAATTTGCTGCAGCCGCCATAGGAAACCAATATGAACGGTAAGCAGTGGATACAGGGGTTGAGATGACTGAGTTAGTGCATAAAAAGCACTTGGAACAGGTCCTAGAACAGACGGAAAAAAGATCTGATGGTCAGCCGACGTTATGGTCGACAGCCCAAAGAGATAACGTTGGCTTCAGGAGGAGGAAAGCCAGGGAGGCGCAGTGAAAAAAGAAATATCGGTATTTGGGGGCACACAATTCCCCTTCTATTATGCACTTAAATAACATCCTCTTCCATCCATCACTGTTTGGATTCTACAAGCATCATAAAGTATCTTGGTACGTGTTTATTCCCTGTACAGGATGGTCTAGATTTACTTATAATTTTAGCCAGGTGCCAAATAACAGATTACTCATGTAGAACCATATCCTTTGAACATGAAAAACTGCTACAGGTAGGAGAACCTCTGGACATTTTTGAAGAACACCAGGAGGGATCTACAATGTTGACACAGCTGACCTTTAGAAAGTGGGACAACAGTGGGGGCTGACAGATTTCAGATGTCGCCAAGGCCCTGGCCAGGTCTTTGCTCTCCCTCTGTCTTCCTGAGTATGACTATGGCTTCCAGGACCACCTGAGATAAAAGGCAGGCTGGATGACCTACTGTGGCACAATCCGATGTGATCACATTCACCCACTAGCTTCTGACACCTGAGCAAATCACACGGTTCACCTATGGATTTTGTCACTCTGTACTTATAGGAAGGCACCATCTCCTGCGATCCTCGTGGACCCAAGGGACAAGATGATCACGGAACAAGAGCCCACAGTGAATTTCCTGGCAACCAATTCACTTCCTTTGAGCTCAGTTGGACAAGCTATCTCTGCCTAACCTGTTCTGCAGTCAAATAAGACTATGCATGGGAAAGGAAGGTGGAAAACCAGAGAACAAGCAAATGCATCCATAATTATTCTGGCGGGCCCTGACTTTGTTAAAACCAAGTATTGCAATGTGCTGACAGTCACTATCATCGCCACCGTGCACGTCATTCAAGATCACACGCACGTGAGCACCAGAAACACGTCTCCCTCATGGACTTGTCCTAAAAATGAGTGAAATACAGAAATGCTAAGCATCTGTTGATCTTGTCCCTTGTGTGAGTGTGCTAACATCGCTCACATAACTCAGGTAAAACCGAGGAAAGCTTTATTCCCTGGTACTGCCAAAGAGACAACATCAAGTCAAGCTTTTGAAGGTCTGAGCCAAGGAAGGTCTGATACCTTCATACCTAAAAAAAACCACCAAAATGCTGAGAATGGCATGGTCAGGAAAATAAGGCATATTTTGTTGACAAAAGCTATAAAATATTAATACACTCAAGAGAAGGGGATAAGGATTCTGGTAATGTCATCTGAGCAACAAGATAACCCCATCCTAAATGTACACCACCTCCCATGAGGGCTTTGAAGAAGTAAAAAAAAAAAATACAGTAGGTTAAACTTTAGAGTCCTGCTATTTACGTGATTTTTATGGTATTGCTAAGAGAGAGAAACCCAGATGTTGTAATTTCCTGGTCGGCCTGAGGGGTACCCTTGTCTGCTCACTGGACGGGTGCTCACGGACTCTGACGCCCTCATCTGCTCAGTGTCGGGTTCACACTCTCCTCATCAGCTCACTGTTGGGTTCATACCAACCTCATAGGCTCAGTGTTGGAGTTCACACCCTCATCAACTCACTGTGGGGTTCATACCAACCTCATTGGCTTAGTGTGGGGTTCGCACCCTCCTCATCAGCTCACTGTTGGGTTCACATCCTCCTCATCAACTTAACTGTTGGGTTCACACCACCCTCATCGGCTCAGTGTTGGGTTCACACCCTCCTCATCTGCTCAGTGTGGGGTTCATACCCTCCTCAACTGCTCAGTGTGAGGTTCACACCCTCATCATCGGCTCAGTGTTGGGTTCATACCAACCTCATCTGCTCCGTGTTGGGTTCACACCACCCTCATCTGCTCAGTATGGGGTTCACATGAACCTCATCTGCTCCGAGTGATCTCACTGAGCTCAGCCTTCTCCAAACCGACTACTTTCATCTGAAACCCAACCCCTCAGGTGAAGAGGGTGGAGACAGTAGGTGCTTCTCTCCTAGGACCAAAAGGCAAGTGCAAATCACAAGGACACCATCAAAGTTCTGGCTGAAGCTAAGTGCAAAAACAAGGTGGAAAAGGAGGTGGCTTCTTCTCAGCTTACAAGGCTGTGATATGGGGTCCCATTCTGTCTTCCTAAGGACATCTCCTTATGACTCCCTCTTCTTGCACTAAAGACAAGGGACCACCTTTTCAGAGCTCATGAGACATGACTGAAATAGATTACTGTCATGTCACTAAGATCCCTTTGAGTTTTTAGTAAATTCACCTCGTTTTGTGTTTGAACAATGGATGTGTATCTTCTGCAACCCGGTTCACTTTGAAAAGGCTTTAACATAAGAAACTACAAAGAACAAAAGTGCTAAGTACCTATGCACATGAGAGAGTGCTACAGTAAACCCTAATGACGGGCTTCCAGTGCAATGCTGGATATGTCCGCTCATCATAGATAATGAATGCGGAATGCATTTGTTTACTGTTTATAAACAGAAAGTAGCAGCAGAAACTGTTAAGGAAAAAAAAATCTTTGAATATGATTTTCCTAAAAAACAAAAAATAAACCACAACAACAGAAGAGAGATCAGAGTTGCTATAAACTCCAGGTGAGCAGTTCTCTCCACATGAACTTCACAAGGTCTAAACTGCTGACAGCCCCCCCCTTTTTTTTTCAATCTTCACTTTGATTTCTTGATGTAATTCTGAAAGCTTTATTCTTTAGGATCTCCCCTGGGGCAGAGCCATATGTAATGGCACAAAGTTATCGGTTCATTTCCACTACCCTGCCCTACATTTTTCTTTAAGTCAAGTGAAGGTAAAGCACTCCCGGGAAAAACCCTACTGCATTAGGACGTGCCAATATTTTGCCCTTCTCCTTCTAAGCACCAGTGATGATAAGTCTCTGTGCTTCGGGGGAAACATCATTCTCATCTTCCTTGGTGTATCCACGGCCGTCCAGAAACATTAGGGTGGGGTACGGTCATCTGCAACCTTGGCCCTCTTTTGACGACTGTGCACACACGTTAATCCCTTCTAGCAGACAGTAACAAAGAACCCTCAAGTTCAATGACTTCTTTAGTAATCCATTACAATATACCTCACACAGAGATGCACAGGCTATGGAATGAATGTGCATATGTTTATAACAGATGGACAAAGTCACACCACTATCTCCAAGGACTGACTTCATCAGTCTTGTGTTACTAATTCTATAAATCCAATCATTAAATAGTCATTCAATTAATCCAATAAATCACTTTGGACTGTGTAGGGGCACTGTGTCAGATAATGCAAACTGTATCCTATACTGGAGGGATTTTTCAGGCTCGTCGGGAAGCCAGACATTTGAGTCAATGGGCAAGGGAACACAGGTAATGGAGGTGCCCTCTTCAATAAATGATTATCACAGACGAGAAAGGCTTCCCTGGGATATGACATTCAGGTGACATCACGACAGTAGATGAAACAGGATTTTTTCAGGAACTCAGATACAGGAAGAAAGCTCAGCTAAGGGAGGGGAAGAAAGCACCACTTCACAACACATGAGGGTCTGAGTCAACACCACTTATTCTGGAAGGTTCTGAATGGTTCAAGCTGCCCAGGACAGAGCATGTGGAGGGATGTGAGAAATGGGGTACAATACGAGGCCTAGGGCCAAGGCACCAAAGGCCACTCCAGCAGCCCCCAGTCTTTGTTCACACAAGGGGAGGGGTCTTCCAGACACCGCATCCTCAGGTACAGAGGGTAGGATTCCAAAAGGAGACAGCGAAGAAGGAAGGAGCGTGCTCAGTGCATACGCTTGTGAGTGAGAGCGAGACTAAACCTTCATGAAAGAGAAGTCAGGAGGGCTCTTGTGGAGAGGCTGAGAAGCAGCCTCTCGGAAAGGAGGAGGAGAAACAAGAGCTTGTCGGACATGAGAAGAGCATCGCAAGGAAGGGGACGGATGTCCTGGAGGTCACTGATGAGGAGAGCTGAGATTCGTCTCCAGGCGCTCCCAAGATCATGGCCAACTACGTGTGGTAAACTGAACGGTGCACCTCCCCAAAGTCATGCACTTCCAAATCCCCCCGAATCCTTGATCCCAGAGCAACGGGGCACTGACGGCTGTGCAATTGGAAATCCACATCCAACTTCTGACTCCCCTAAAACAGACCTACTTCCAGCCAACTGTTGATTGCAAGCCTTACTAAAAACATAACGTCAGTTTATATATATTTTGTATGTGCTATGTGTTATGTACTGTATTTGTACCGCAAAGCAAGCTAGAGAAAAGAAACGGTCTTACGAAAATCACAAGGAAGAGAAAATACATTTACAAGACTCTATTGATAAAAAGAAATTCAGGAGTCCTTGGTGGCTCAGTTGGTTAAGCATCTGCCTTCAGCTCAGGTCATGATTTCGGGGTCCTGGGATCAAGCCCCGCATCAGGCTCTCTGCTCAGCGGGGAGCCTGCTTCTCCCTCTCCCTCTGCTTTCCATTCCCTCTGCTTGTCATCTCTCTGTTAAATAAATAAATAAAATCTTCTTTAAAAAATTCCACGTAACAGTGGACCCGGGAAGTTCAGACACATATTGTTTGAGAGTCAAATGTACATAACCTTCTAGAGCCAAGAACGTTACAAGGGTTTTATAGATGTGATTAGACATAGGACCTTGAGATTGGGAAACGGTGGTGGATGATCCGGGTGAGCCCAGAGGAATCTCAAGGTCCTTACTCGAAGGCCGCAGGGAGTCAGAGAAGGAGATGGGACCGGATGTGACCAGTAAGCAGAGAGGTGAAAAGTAACATAGGGCCACAAGGCAAGGAAGGCGGGCAGCCCCTTGATGTGCAAAAATGCAAGAAAATGCATTCTTCCCTAGTGCTTGCAGGAGGCGCCAGCCCAAGGGCGGGGGGGGGNGGGGGGGGGGGACACCTGGGTGTTTGCCCCCAATCAATAACTGGCCTCCAGAGCTGTATGCATTCATGTGTGCTGTGCAAACCATTAAGGTTGTGGTCATCTCTTACAGCAGTCATGAGAAACTCATACCGGGGAGGAAGGTTAGCAATGGAGGAACATAATTATCACTCGCTTTTTAAGAAATACAGAGCAGGCAAAGCTACAGAGCAGTAAAACGGTGACTTTCAGACGTGCAAGACTGCCATCGCATTTCCAAATGCAGGGCATGTAAGAAACCTAAAAGAGAGATCTTGAAGCATCTAACACAGCACCTTGGTGAGGACGCCTACACCATTAGAGCTGGTGTTTGCTTTCTCGGCCCTGAATAATCCAATCATTTGGTAGGTTCTTTTGAAAGCGGGTTAGTCATTTCCATACCAAAAAAAAAAAAAATTGCTCCAATGGCTCCTTAAAATAGAAGATCGATTCACGGATATTCAGAAACACGAAAACAAGATGGCAGCAGTGTTGAAAATGGCTTCCCACATTTCCACGTACTTTAAATGAAGTCGACTTAAATGGACTCCCCCCTTGCATCTGTTCTTATTCTGGTCAGCTATTCTGGAATCCCAAGTCAGTCATCTTTGATTCCTTTTAAACAATGTAAGTGATGGTCGATGTCCCATCATTTCTGAGGCTGGTTGTAAGCCTTAACCACAGAAATGGAAACGCTTTTTAAATACCTGACAACTTATTGATGGTGAGACGTGATGCACACCATGAAATGTTTACACGATAATCTGATGTTTCCAAACACAAAATGTTCACCGTCTGCTTTCGTTACCCTCATTCTTTAATTTTTGAGCAAGTATTTGGTTTAAATATTTTAAACATGCAATTGGGATCTCTGATGAAAAGAATTAAATTAGGAGCACGTGGGGGCTGCAGTCGGTGGAGCGCCTGACTCTCGGTTGCAGCTCAGGTCATGATCTGAAGGTCGTGAGACTGAGCCCCAGGTCGGGCTCCACGGTCAATGGGGAGTCTGCTTGATATCTTCTCTCTCCTCTCCCACTGGCCCTCCCCCCGCTGCTCTGTCTCTCACTCTAAAATAAGTAAATCTTTAAAAAGAATGAAATTAGTCGAAACTTCTAATGAAGTCATGATTATAAAAGGCTTTGACGTGTAAATCCTACCAGTGACAGACCAAAGGAACACCTATTCTGCCATGATAACCCTATGGCCAACCCATTTCCCATTGTAAACTTCATCTTCCGTATGAATCGGTAACTCTGGGAAGGTAAGAAATTCATGAGGACGCCTATCTTGGACACAGAGTACTCTTCATTCATCCGATGCCCTTTGCTTCTCACCTTGCCAGATTTTATTTGTTAACCTTCTTCCCAGAACAGCATAATTTGAACAAGCCAATGAATTACCATTAAAAGCACAAGTGAAAAACCAAGTGTTCCCGAAGGAAGGCTGAATTTTCTAAGTAATTGAGAAGAAAATATAGCGGCTAAAATACTAGTCCATTTAGAAGACTTAATTACAGATAAGTCAATGCTAAATAATTTATATTCTTCTGTGCATATATATGAGACGAGAACAAATACTGAGGGAGGGAGGAAGAACTTTCTAGAATCTACAATGCATTGCTTCCAAGTGCCCGTTACCTATAAACAAACACAGTAAGACACTGTATTTATTTTCTTCTTATTCCAGGTTTGCAAAATTCAAGGAAGAAAATAATACTTATTCTTCTCTGGTTAAAAATAAAGTGCTTGGGGCACCTGGGTGGCTCAGTGGGTTAAAGCCTCTGCCTTCAGCTCAGGTCATGATCTCAGGGTCCTGGGATCGAGCCCTGCACCGGGCTTCCTGCTCAGTGGGGAGCCTGCTTCCTCCTCTCTCTCTGCCTGCCTCTCTGCCTACTTGTGATCTCTACCTGTCAAATAAATAAATAAAATCTTTAAAAAAATAAATAAAAAAGTGCTTGGCTTCCTGAATGTGATATTGGGATTTATAATAAGAAAAATTTATTTGAGCGTCATCTTTCGAGCACAGAGCACCTAAAACCCTTGGGACTTACTAAGTGGTGAGAGCAATGAGGGTGTTTTGGTTATGCTATGAGGTGACTTTTGGAAAGTATCTAGGAATGGGAGCTGGTGGCTGGTAGAGACACCTGTGTGCTTGATGAGAGGGTTGGAACTTTCCGTCCTAGCTCAGACGTACCTCCCTCTGACCCCCGGGGAGATAAGATGGGCTGGAGGTTGGATCAGTCACCAACCCCACCGATTTAATCAATCCTGTCTGTATAATGAAGAAGGCTCTGTGAAATCCCAAAAGGATGGGGTTCAGAGAGCTGACAGGTTGGTGAAGATGGGGAGGTGTGGGGAGAGAGGCAGACGTGGAGACACCATGGACACTCTTATGCTCTTTGTCGGTGCCTTACTCTGGGCTATTCCTGAGTTACAGCCTTTACTAATAAACCTACAATCTAGGGAGGAACATGTTTCTTTTTGAGTTCTGTGAACCAGCTGCTTTAGCAGATGAATGGGACCCAAGGAGGAGATCGCTGGAATCTGCAATCATGTAATGGTGTCAAAAAAGACCTGCGGAAGGATTTTCTGTGTAATAGAAAAAAGTTGCATCCTCTCATAGGCTGGTCAGCTCTCAAAAATGTGTAGGGAAGCTTTAGGCACAGCAGGGTACCCTCCCAGAGTTGGACGAAATTGGCATCCTCCAGGCTCACTCCCTCCCCTTCTCAGCTGAAGAGACAGGAGGAGGTAAGAGGATTTGACCAGTGTCCCTTGCCCCCGTGGTCTACTGAGCCAGGACTGGACCTTCCCCCACTTCAAAACTATGGGTTTGAGTGTGTTGACCTGCATTCACCCAACATTTCCTGAGAATCTCCTACGGGCCATGCACTGAGCTCGGTACAGGGAAGAGTGAAAATTTTCTACTTCGATTTCTAGCTGCGTAGAAAGGACACTGGGAAGATTTTTGAAAGGAAATGAGGAACAGTGCTCCAGTCCAGTGTATTAGCCATGTTTGTGTGGATCACGTTCCATTCTGCACCACCAAAGTCCTAAGTTTGCCTTTCCCCATCGCCCCACGTCATGGTTAAATAAATTCATCCTAAGGGACACCACGGACACTCCTGTTTCAGCAATCACTATAGAAAGGGAAAGAAGTAGGGCATATAAAGGAACATTCTTTTTTTTTTTTTAAAGATTTTATTTATTTATTCGACACAGAGAGAGAGATTACAAGTAGGCAGAGAGGCAGGCAGAGAGACAGGGAGAGGAGGAAGCAGGCTCCCTGCCGAGCAGAGAGCCCGATGTGGGCCTCGATCCCAGGATGCTGAGATCATGACCTGAGCCGAAAGCAGAGGCTTTAACCCACTGAGCCACCCAGGCGCCCAAAAGGAACATTCTTAAGCAAAAGATCCTCAATCATCTACAAGTGAAATATATTCTGTTAATATTTACTACCACAGCATGCCAAGTAGGACATCCAACAACCTGCCAGAGAAAAACAAAACAACCCCATTCCCTATGGATATTAATTACCCACTTCAAGGAAGCGTGCTGAGTCAGAATTTTCTTGCTCTCAAATTCTCATACGCACCAAAAATGGAATCATTTGATTCCTCCTTGGTTTTATCCAATGCACTTTGCTCAAAACTTTAGTGAAGCAGAATAAAAAGTCACAATAATTGCGTGCACTTAATCAAGTGTTATTTTCTTCTAGATCGCAAAACAAATGGACGGGGGTATGGCCACACTGGTCAAGATGGCTCCCCCTGGCCAACTGGCTTAATTGTGAACCTGAGTCCTAACAGACCCAGCAATCAGAATTATTGCTACAACAGCTGAAGAGGAGGCATGCTAAGCAGTGTGTCAGCGGCCTCACATGCACTGCGTGGATGGTCATCAAATCTCTCCTTGGTGCGTGGAGATTTCACAGATGACATTCCTGAGTGCTCTCAGACCCCTCTCATGCATGCATCCCATGTTGCAGGTTACAAATTCCTGCTCGGTGTCTAAAAGGGTGTTGAGGAGGCATTCATGGAATTCCCAATGCGAAAACATGGATGTACACGTATCTTTTGCAGGATTTATGTATATGCGTACATACATAATGCATGCATCATCTGTACACATATGTATCATACACATGTACCTGTGTACATGGATGTATTGTATATGCATAACTTATATTAATATTCACGGCTGATTTGTGAATGTTCTCCATGTGGACACATGTATGTATGCACATGTATCTTTTGTATATGTGTGTACATATATAATGCATGCATCATGTGTGCATACATGTATCATATGCATGTACATGTGTATATGCATGTATATGTGCATGCATACTGATTTATTTTATGTTAATATTCATGACTGATTTGTGAATCCAAGTTGTTCTCATGAACAGCCTGCCCGCCTTCCAAAGAATCATGCCGTATCCTAAGGTATGGTTGGGGAAACTCACGGTATAGGGTCAAATAAGAAGTATGTTTGGACTTTCCAGGCCCTGTGCTCTGGGACAGTCTAATTCTGTCCCATCAGGTGTGCAAGAGCCATAGACAAGAAAGCAAATGGCAGCGGCTGTCTGGGTTCTAATACAACTTTATAAAAACAGGTGACTTGCCCACAGGTCATGGCTGACTCACCTTATGCTTGCACCCATTTCAAGGTCATTTACTCACAAGTTGAGTTTATTTACATCCTCCAGAGGAGAACAAAATTAACTTAGGCATAAATAACTCATAAATAGTGTAAAATGATCTACTTACTTAGACACACCTGCCCCTTGATTCTACTCTGATGTATATCATTTTGGCAGAAAAGCAGCATTAAATTAGGGGGAAAAGCAATGACTACTATGTTGGTGCAAAGGAAACATTATGGGTTTGGAAAATATTTGAAAGGAAAAGGATCAAGGAGAACCAAAACAAAGTATTTATATTTATCTTGTATATTATATATTACATATTTTATATATGTATATCATATAATATTGCATGTTATATTTATATTATACTTATGCAAATTTTATATTATATTTAAATCTATATCCCAGTCACTGTACCAAATGCATTGACAGAAGTCCTCTGTGTCCCTCTGAATCACAAAATGTTTAATAAAACATCTATTGGCATAATGAGTTCAGAACAAGAGTATAGACAAACTATCTGAACATTCAAATTTATTCTTAGCCCCTATGCTAGTCCTCATTATCAGGACCTTTGATATACTTATAAATTCAGTTCCCTATAATCCTGAACTTCCCAATTCCTGGTTCATCTCTGCATCTTTTTTTTTTTTAAGATTTTTATTTATTTATTTGTCAGAGAGAGAGAGAGAGAGCACAAGCAGGGGGAGCAGCAGAGAGGGAAGCAGGCTCACCACTGAGCAGGGAGCCCAACACGGGACTCGATCCCAAGACCCCGGGATCATGACCTGAGCAGAAGGCAGATGCTTAACCAACTGAGCCACCCAGGCATCCCCTCTGCATCTCTCCACTTAAAAATGAAAATTATGATTCCAGGAGTGCCACAGAAGGAATGTTCCTTGGTCATCAGTTTTGAATTGAACTAATAAGCCATCTTGGGAATAAAATCAAGGGATTCCGAACGCCACCCCAGACACCTACAAAATTCCATTGCAAAGAGTCTCATTTCACAGACATTACAAAACCAGAAAATGCTCAGGCAACATCGTACATAAAATGTGATTCAAGTGGCATATGTTGAAATTTTCAAGTATCAGAGAGGCTTCCTGAATGATCTGTTTTTCCCAGGCAGCTGGTTTTCTTCATTTATGATCACAGGTGCCCCCTGGTGAACAGGGAATGGATGCCTGTCTCTCTGTTGTTTATCTACCACCAGCCGGATCATCAGGAAGGAGCTACTCAGGAGCAGACCTAGAGCAAGGCGTCGTGGCCCCACGCACAAGCCCACACCCTCGTGAACGACAACGACTCCAAAGGAAGACCCGCAGAGCGCTCAGTTCTCACGCAGACTTGTTGGGAATGCCCAAACAGGAACTCTCCCTGTCGTGAGCTTTGCATCCAGTCACGCCATCCTCAGGATATAACAGAGGAAGTTCCAACTTGGGATCATCCGTCACTGAAGCCACCCCAAGTGTGAGTGTCAAGCACACCCCGATTCAGATGTGCTTCAACCTGAGATCACCAAGATCATCTCATCGAGGCCACCCCAAAGAATGAGCACAAAGCACGCCCTGAGTTGATGGGCTCCAATTTGGAATCAGCTCTCATCAAGGTCACCCCAAAGTGTAAGGAGCACCAGGACACCCCAGTTCAGACGGGCATATAGGTAACCTCTTGCGTGCATGCATACGCACCACACACACACACACACACACACGTTGATAATGCCTGGTGGTTTCAAATGCAGATTGAGCCTAAGTGCCCATGGCCAAAAACCAAAAGGCCTTTCTAGATTCATAAGTCCTCATTCTCCTCTCCTGAGGGTGCACTTTATATAATGTTCCCTCTGCGTTTCATTACGTGAGCTGTCACATTATGAGCTGTGACTGGTTCACGGCTCGGAGCGCACTGCCAAACGTATTACCACGGCTTCTCCTTGGAAGCAGGACAGCCTGATTGTATTAAACAGAGTGCTCCCGGCACAGCAGCTACCGAAATGATTTTGACCAAGCCGCATCGAGCTGCCGTTCCAAAATCGGATCGTGTGAGAAGGAAGACAAATCGTTCCAAGACTTCATGCCCTGGTTAGATAGCAACACTCCTCCAGATTGAAAAAAGGAAATAAAAAGGGTGGGGGGGAAAAAAGCCCATTTTTTTTTTTTAGCAAGCTGCACAATTCATAAGACAAAGGAATTTACATAATGTGCTCTTAATGATGATTTAGGTGTATGTGCTGATGAGAAATGCCTGTGTACGTGGAATGCCTTTGGTAAAATAACGTACACAAGCTCAAAATAGTAATCATTTTCCCATCTATAATCATCTTCCAAATTTGCATGTTAATAACAAAAGGGGGACGCCGTGAGTCTTGGTTAATTAAAAATAATCTTTGCAAAAAAACTAGCACTTTTTTTTTATGGCAGGAAATAGGGGAGGAGTTTGGAAATCCAGTTTTTTTGGGAACAAGGGTTTCATAGGAAAACATGACCTTGACAATCTTATAGAATCCGGGAATCCTACAGTTTGTTACTGACAGAGGAAATAAATGGAAATTATGGGGTCAAGTCTAAAGAAGATGAAAGCCATTTGTGGTCTCAATGGTGGAAAATGTTTGGAAGGTTGGTACTCAAATTGATGAGAAAATGGTATATAATGAATATGTGACTGATATAATCATAAAGACTCCCTCAGCAGGGCTTGAATTGACAGCTGAGCCATGAAAAGATATAACCGTTTACCTGAAACATATTAAAACACATCCTTTCTCAAATCTAAGTATGGGAAGGGACAGGTCCAGATTTTGAGGTGTGCAATGATTCTATTAACAAGTGCTCACAACCAGAGATCAGAAAAGTATTCTACCCTCGTTCCCTTCCTTGGGATCTGCTCTATTCCTGTTCTCCAGATAGAGAGAAAGATCCTATGGTCTCAGTGGGCCCTTGGCCTGCATTAGAATCACACCTCTGACTTTTTGGATCCCATTCTCAAGGGCCCACCACCATTCAAATGCTCTCCTAGCCTGAGATGCTTACTCTAGAAGAAAGTGGACTTCCAGTGTCCAATGGGCTTGAGGGTAAATTTTGGAGCGGTTTATACAAGGTGAGTCAGAAAGCTGAGCCTCTCATTTGTGTATACCTAATTAATGACATATACTCAGCCTTATAGCTATTTGGAGGAATAAGCAATTATTACAAAATCCTCAATTTCCAAAGCATGCCATTATATGCACTCCAAACGAGCTTGAAATCACCGCTTTGCACTTTGGTTCATTTCTAATAGATTGTGAGAAAGAAAGCTATTTTTACTACCAAAGTAGCCAGAAAGCATTGCTAGATTTGATTTACCCAGGCTGCAAATGCCTCAATAACGTAAGTAGGCAGAAGTCAACGATCACTTTTAATACTCACCATTACATTGTCCTTCTAAGAAGATGCATTTAAAAATGCTTCCATGGACATATAGTTGGCGTCTTTTCCATCTCAACACATTTGTTCCTATTAAATTAAAAACGACAAAGAGACATATTGGTCTACTCCACGGAAGAGGTTGGTGTGCCCACTTCAAAGCCAATGTTCTATTGCTCCCATAACCTTTCTTTTGGGTTGTTAGAGGAACTAGCTGGTAAAGGCAGAAAGTGATTCTTAACTGGATTCGTAATCAGTCAAGGTGCTCATCATGACAGGACACCTGCACAGGGGTGACTAATGGTAGAAGCCACAAGCAGCTGTACTGGTCATCACGTGGCATGACGATTTTTAGAATCAGTGGAGACAGATTAAGAATTCCAGTCTCTTAATAAGTCAGGAAAAGACAGATGTTAGCGAGGTTGCGGAGAAAGGGGAACCCTCCTACACTGTTGGTGGGAATGCAAGCTGCTGCAGCCACTCTGGAAAACAGTAGGGAGGTTCCTCAAAAAGTTGAAAAT
Organism: Ailurus styani; assembly: GCA_002007465.1. NCBI lineage: Eukaryota > Metazoa > Chordata > Mammalia > Carnivora > Ailuridae > Ailurus > Ailurus styani. Next base: position 2,736,583 of record LNAC01000046.1, on the reverse strand, counting down.
AGAGCTGCCCTACAGCCCAGCAATTGCACTACTGGGTATTTACCCTAAAGATACAAAGGTAGTGATCCTCAGGGGCACGTGCACCTGAATGTTTATAGCAGCAAGGTCCACAATACACAAACTACGGAAAGAACCTAGACGTCCATCCATAGATGAATGGATAAAGAAGATGTGGTCCACATATACAACAGAATACTATGCAGCCATCAAAAGAAATGAAATCTTGCCGTTTGCAATGATGTAGATGGAACTAGAGGGTATTATGCTGAGTGAAATAAGTCAATCAGAGAAAGACAATTATCATATGATCTCTCTGATATGAGGAACTTGAGGGGCAAGACGGGAGCGGGGGTGGGGTAGGGAGGGAAAAGATGAAACAAGACGGGATCGGGAAAGAGACAAATCATAAGTGACTCAATCTCAGGAAACAAACTGAGGGTTACTGGGGGTGGGAGGGTAGGATAGGGTGGCTGGGTTATGGACACTGGGGAGGGTTTGTGCTATCGTGAGTGCTGTGAAAGGTGTAAGCCTGATGACTCACAAACCTGTACCCCTGGGGCAAAAAATAATAATAATAATAATTCCAGTCTCATCTGCATTCATTTGGGCTCTGTTCCATGTTTTTGATGATGACAATCAACCTATTCCTTGTCTACTTGCGATCTAGCTTTTTTAAATTAAGAGTTTTAAATCCTTGCAAAACGCAATTGGGGAAGAGAGTCAACCCATGTTCTAGAAAATCGTTTGTTTGCAAGAACTAAGCCTGAGTCTGCGGACACTATTCTTTCCCCTACAGCAATGGGTCAGGATGGGAAGACTTAACACTGTGCTCTTTGCTGGCAGCACTGGGACAAAACTCGTGTTTATTGGAGCAGTAATCATCCCGGGATCCTTGAGCATTATTCTTGTCATCTCAACATGGACTCTTCTCTTTAAAGGGTGACTCTCACGCAACGCTGCCCCTTCTACTTACAAGTGAGGATCACAAGGCAAGTGGGTCCTTGTGAGCTATTTGACAGAATACCAACTTGACACTGACACTCACCATTTCAAAGCGGTAGGAAGGAGAGTGAGTGGAAAGAGAGACTACTTCATCTAATGCACTTCTCGCACTACCCCAGTGCTTGAGGAGTATTAGGACCAAGTAGATGAGGTCTTTGGGTTTCAAAGGTAATGGGCCAGCACATTATTAAACTGTAGGAAGGTGGGGCGCTATTTTAATGATACTTTGATTACTCATAACAACTAGCACAACTACTTCTTATTAGGTGTTTCATGAACACTGTTGATTTAAATATATTTGGGAAAATGAATTCGCAGGTCACAACAATCACAATGGCATTCATTATCGCTGACCCTCCTGTAGCCGTGTGGAGTGGCTATCAGAACATCTATTTTGTAGTTAGAAAAACCAGGGTTCACATGCTAAGTCACACAGCTCATAGGCTTTGAGGCAGAGGGAGGCAGAGCTGAGTCTCCCTGGACATCCACGACCACACACTTGACCAAATCGAGCTGCCTCTTTGGCTAAATGAACGATCATAGCTAACACATACGTAGTGGGTCAACATTTCACACACTGACTGCTTTATACACTGACTCTTTTTATCTTCCCAAGAAGCGTAGAAGGTGAGAAAGAGCATTATCACCATGAGCTGAAAAGGGGGAATCTGAGGGGTATTAGACAATGAGCCCACGAGCACAGAGCTGCAAAACATAGGTCTGGACTCCCATGAGGTACCTTGCTACCCGGGCTAAGGTGGAACAATGAGCATCTTTTCTGTCCCACATCCTCAGTCCCCACTGTGGGAATCTCCCACTGAAATGGTTTTCAGCAGCAAAATGGGCTATTTGATATACATAGCAAAGACAAAGTCATAGTGCATGAGTGATGCACCCAGTAGATGCTCACTAAATACCAGTTATCCTCACACAGTATTATTAATACTACAACCTGAAAATTGGCCCTATTTCTATTTCACATGATCACAGGTCATCTCTTGGCTCTCACCCACAGGCAAGTGTTAAATACACAACTACAGAGTTAACTGTATATGTGGTTCAGGAAAATTCTAGAAAAATTAGAATGAATTAAGTCTGACTGTACTTTTTTTTTCTTGTGATGGGATAGAGAAAAATATTCCTTTATTATCTTAAGGTTGAGTTTTTGTTTGTTTCTTGATTTGCTTTCTTTGTGTGTTTTTTTAAGGTATACAAGTAAGATGGAATAATTAGTCTTATCAGCATGTGTTTTATTTTCAAACCTGATATTACTAAAATCTGTTAGAAGAAAATCAATAGTCCCATCACGTGGTCATTCAGCTGAGTGAAAGTCCCTGGAAAGAACTCCGTTCATCTGTACTCATTCTGTCTGGGAGGACACTATTCAAAGCTGGTGCACCCTACATCAGGAATGTTTCCGCCTGTACTACTTCCCTCCCGCCCGTCATCTCCCCCACCTCTCTTACTGGAACCTAGCTCCCACCTTATATTATGTCTCCTGCTGTGCAAGGTTAAATACATTCCAAACAGTCTTCGTTTCTTCATCGAGGAAAACCCTTTATGTGTGAACTGACAACGTAGCATTCTCTCAGACTGGTTTTTGTGTGAGGAACTGCCCAACACTGAGGAGTCTGAGACAGAGATGGACCCATTAGGACATCCATCCTACTTATGCCACTTTGGGACTAACCGTTGAAATCAAGGGAGGATACAAATCACCAACCACTCCCCCATGCTAATACACCATTTTTCTCATGTGTTTTCTGCTCCATGATTCACTGTAGGACATGATGCAGGAACCCTTACTTTGGTATCTGAAGCTAAATTATAAGATTTAGTCATGTGCCGAATAGCATATCTCAAAGGTTAAAGAATAAATTCTCTAAATTATTTTAGATTAAAATACTTCTTAATGTTGGTGAAAATATGGAGAAAGGGGAAACCTCCTACCTGTTGGTGGGAATGCAAGCTGGTGCAGCCACTCTGGAAAACAGTAGGGAGGTTCCTCAGAAACTTGAAAATAGAGCTACCCTACGACCCAGCAATCGCACTACTGGGTATTTACCCTAAAGATACAAAGGTAGTGATCCCCAGGGGCACATGCACCCCAATGTTTATAGCAGCAATGTCGACAATAGCCAAACTATGGAAAGAACCTAAATGTCCATCAACAGATGAATGGATAAAGAAGAGGTGGTATACATATACAAGGGAATACTATGCAGCCATCAAAAGAAACGAAATCTTGCCGTTTGCAACAATGTGGATGGAACTAGAGGGTATTATGCTGAGCGAAATAAGTCAATCAGAGAAAGACAATTGTCATATGATCTCTCTGATATGAGGAATTTGAGGGGCTAGGTGGGGGGTCGTGGGGGGTAGGGAGGGAAAAATAATGAAACAAGATGGGATCGGGAAGGACACAAACCATAAGAGAGTCCTAATCTCACGAAACAAACTGAGGATTACTGAGGGGTGGGAGGGTAGGGATAGGGTGTCTGGGTGATGGACATTGGGGAGGGTTTGTGCTATGGTGACTGCTGTGAAAGGTGTAAGCCTGATGATTCACAGACCTGTACCCCTGGGGCGAATAATAAATTATGTTAATTTTTTAAAAACCTGTAATACTTGAAAAAATGTATTAGTCAATTTACGCTTTGAGGATGCAAATAATTGACTATGGAAAAAAATATTTCTTGATTTTACTATTACATTTGGACTGGATGGCCCATACCAAAGGTCTTAAAAGACAGAAAAAGGTGACTACTAATTGCTGATTATTTTGGCAGTGATGTGACATTACATTTTATAATCTAAGTTTTGACATAGAACTCTATTCCCTATCATACACTTATCATTTGTAAAAACTTACTCTGTACTTAATATTTATTCACTGATACAGAAAAGAATCTTTT
>LNAC01000046.1:2705706-2732481 GCA_002007465.1 Ailurus styani | reverse complement strand
AGAGAGAGAGAGATCACAAGTAGGCAGAGAGGCAGGCAGAGAGAGAGGAGGAAGCAGGCTCCCTGCCGAGCAGAGAGCCCGATGTGGGCCTCGATCCCAGGACCCTGAGATCATGACCTGAGCCGAAGGCAGAGGCTTTAAACCGCTGAGCCACCCAGGCGCCCAGAAAGGAATCTTTTAAAGATCTTTGGCCTGTGATGATAGTTTTCAAAAAGTCAAGGTACATTAAAAAGGGAGAAGCACTAATTAAAGCAATACTTTTGAGCTACTGATATATTAACAATATTACAGTTCATTAATATATTAGCAAATGTTACCATAAAATTATCATATCATTTTAATAGAATCGTAGCCTGTGGAGAGTACCTTAGTCAAAGCATACAGACCTTTTGAGGAGTAGGAGGCGTGGAATGGAGGACGATATATTCCACACTATGATGATGTTTCCAGAAAGCCTCTCCATATATTTTCATCTTTACAACTGAAGATATGGGGGTTCCTGAGGACGTTCACAGCCATTCCAATTCACCCTGGGTAGGAGGTCAAAAGGATACCTAGAATATAAGATAGAAAGATATAAATGCCTTCAGAGAAGATAGCAGTCGTATACCTCTGGCTTTCCGAGAGGGCACGGATATGATTGTACCCCTTCGTACCTAAGTAACTTGTAATAAATATTGTCTAGAACTCCTGTCATTTCATTTCACAAGCGTTTGCTGAGCACAGACCACAAATGAGATACAAAGTTGGAAAAGGAATTCCAAAGACTAATGGGACAACCCTTGCACTCCAAGAGTTTGTATCCTTGTGAGGGGGGTATCATCAGAGCAAGTGCTCATAATTAATTAGAGGTGCTCTTGAATCAGTGATAAAGGAATAGAAAGTACCAGGCTTGGTGGAAGTGACAACTCTAGGAAAGTCTTAGGAGCTGCACAGAAGACGAGCTAGAGAGAGGAGGGTGAGAGGGGCCATATTTGTCAGAGGGGAGCCTACGGAAAGCATGAGCAGGAAGCTGCGCCAGGGCCCACAGGGTCCTCAAGAGGCCCACACTATGACTCAGCTCGGGACTCCCAAGGCTTCGGCAGCATGGTTACAAATGCCGACACGAGGCTTGCACACACGTGTGCAAAAACAGGAGAAGAAAAACTCATTTTTAAAACCTAAATATATTTCAGAGGTATTTTTAAAAATTTAAGATTTTTGTTTATGTAATTTGAGAGAGAGAGAGCAGGAGCAGGGGGCAGGGGCAGGGGCAGAGGGAAAAGCCGACCCTTGCTGAACAAAGAGCCCAATGCAAGCTCCATCCCAGGACCCTGAGATCATGACCTGAGCCAAAAGCAAATGCCCAACTGACCAAGCCACCCGGGTGGCCCTAAAAAATGTTTTTAAAATCCTAGGCGTATTCATTCTTATTTAATTTTCTTTTGAGTCACAGTGAGCTGCTGAGTATCTGCAAGAAAGATGAGAGGAATTTTCATTTTGATAGATTTCTTGGGTAGCTATAAAAACAAAGAAAAGGCATGCTCACAGAAGGAGAGAATGTATGTCTAGGTTTCAGGGGGTCATCCTGGATATTTCTAGATGTGTACATAAATGTTCAAATCAACATAAGTAACCTAATTTATGTAACCCAAATTTTATCTCCCATCTCTCAAACAGAACAATCTTCCAAATTATATCCATTTTTGAAAAGATGCATATTTAATAAAACATCTGTTTCTGCCTTGGATTTGCTCCCAGCTTTATACAATGTTCAAATTGTTTAATTTTTAGCGTTATCAAAGCCGAGTGAAAAACAACGGAGAGAGAAATTTCTCTTTAGAATGTAAAAAGCATAACTTAAAGTATATACTGTCAATTTTACACAATTCTACTGCTCCTCAATCAACCCAAAATTCAGATGAACTCTCAAGGAATTCATTTCTTGTCCCACATTGCTAATTTCGACCCAAACCTTTACAACAAAATTAAAAAGGACTTGAGTCATCTATTCAGCAGGGAGTAGAAACAAACAGCAGAGCACAGCAAATGTATAGCTTTCATGTAAGACATTAAATAATGAAGCTCCAAAATCTTTAACATCCCTAAAATTTATCACTCTCAGTTTTCTAGGCATGGACTATAATGGAAAATTTGAAGCCTTTTTCTGATGCTGTCTTTAAAAAAAAATACAGAAAAAAAATTGTAAAAAGTCTAGGAACATGCACACCAGCAAAAAAAAAGAAAAAAAGAAAAAAGTTAAGATAAAAAGGCATCTAAAAATAAATCACATAAGTATATTGACTAATCCACACATTTTCAGTTAATCCTGCGAGTTTATAAGCTCAATAATTGAGGAAGAACAATGTTCCCTTAGGGGGAAGACAAACTTCCTCCAACAAATAGGTGAAAGCATCAAAGATGTTCTCTCATACTCTCTCTCTGACTTGGCTACATTTTCTAAGAAACGAAGATGGCTGGGTTTTTAACACTTGTCCTCAACCTGCAACCTCTGATCTTCTCATCCATTCAGCGAATATCCACAGAGTGTCTTCTAACTCCTCATTTCTTCAACAATCATCCAACGAGCGCCTCCTCTGAGCTGAAACACACGAGTTTAAGGGAAGGCAGAAAAACATTAAATCACACCCGAGTGGGCAAAAAATAAAAATGCTTTCCAATTTGAGGGAGCACCAAGAAGGAAGTCAACGGTGGGCTACGTATGAAGACAGGAGAGCATGTAACCCACTTTATGTGGGAAGAGAGAAGGCAGGAGAAGTGGCGCAGGCAATGTCCTAATTCGGTACATGCTTAGTTGGAGCACAAAACAGAAAGACAACTGGTAGACCAGCAGGGTGGTGATCAGACAGTGCTGTGGGGTGAAGCCGGGGAGGTGGGCACGAGGCTCACGGTGTAAAGCCAAATAGGTCAGTAAAGGGAATTCTGGGTTGATTCTAAGTGTAACATGAAGCCATCCCTTGTAAAACAGGAGGGAGGTAAGATCAAAGCTAAACACTACAAAGAGCTTGCCTTATGATGTGCCTAGATTTTAAGGTACTTTGCGTGCTTCATTAAGTCATTCGTCTTGCAAACACCTCTGGATGGAGGGACTCTCTATATAACGCTTATGGATGAGAAAACTGGAACATGAAAAAATCAACTTCACATAGCTAGGAAGCATCAGGCGGCCTGGCGCCTTTGGTAGAAAGTGATAAGCAGCAGAGACGAGGGTCAAGAATGCATGCCAAAGGGAGAGGAAAAAGAAGTACGAAGGAATCCAAGCCTCATGTGATGGATAAGGTATGGACACGTGTGAAATACTAGGAAAAAAATGTATTGGCCTCTGCCTCTGGTTCTTGGCACAGAGTTCCTGAAACCCTTGGAATTTTCAAAGTCAGAACAGCACTAGGAACATCTTTGTTCTAATATTGGGTCTCTGGCCCTGGCTCCTCAACCCCTTGGTGTTTCCTGGGTCATAGGAGTATCTTTTGTGCTAATGAGGCAACACTTCCTGGGCTCCCACGCAACTTCAAAATGGGGGTTGGTCCCCAGGAAAACCAAGTCACAGTTGGAAGCTTGGAATTTCCAGCCCCTCTCCTTCCTCTCGGAGATGGAGGGGCTGGAGACTGAGTTAATTAAAGCTTGGTTATGGCCACGTGATGAAACCTCCATAAAACACAAAAAGTACAGAGTCCAGGGAGCTTCTGGGGTTGGTGAGCACGTGCGTGGCTGGGAGGCTGGTGCACCCCAACTCCAGGAGGACAGAAGCTCTTGCTTCAGGACCCTCGCAGACCTCATCCTATGGATCTCTCCCTCTGTATCCTTTATCGTCTCCTTTATTGTAAAGTTATCTGGAAGACATTAAGGAAATGTTTCCCTGAGTTCTGTGAGCTGTTCTAGCAAATGATGCAACCCAAGGAGGGGGCTGTGGGAACCTCTGATTGGTGGCTGATTGGAGAAAAGCTGTGAGTCATCTGGGGACCTACTGTTTGCACGTGACATCTGCAGTGGGTACGGTCTTGTGGGACTGAGCCCTCCACCCGTGGCGTCTGCAGTGACTCGTCAGTGTCAAACTGAACTGAATTGTAGGACACCTTCCTACTGCCACAAAGGATGGCTCAGTTGGGGGAGGGGATCTCCACACATGTGGTGACAGGAAGTACTGAGTGTGTGAGTCAAGGAGGGACACAGGAATGGAGGTTGGTTTTCCCAACCAGCGTGGGAGAAGGGAAGAGAACAGTGCGCAGGTTGAAGGAGAGCCAGAGGGCAGCAGAGCAAGAAGACAAGGACCAGGTGCGGTAAATCCCAGAGAGGCTCCGCTTGGATGGAACAGGACGGATCAGGGAGAAGTCAGGACTGACTTGAGGGTGGCTGGTTCGGGAGATAGAAGATGGATGTGTGCTTGAGGACAGTTTCTGGACTGTCCTCTGATGCAACCTATTTTTTAGGAATGTGGAGCAGTGAGCTTTAAAAACAGATGGGAGAGTGTGAACAGCCATAGACCGGATGGTAGTAAACGAGCAAAAGTCAAGTGAGAACATAGCCATGGAAAGTAGAGACGGATCACAGTCAGAGCAATAGAGAGAGACCTGGAAAGTGATTTGCAGCAGGCCGACTGGCGAGAGGGGATGCAAAGGGCAGGATGAGGGACTGAGCGCAGGAGATGTCTCTCCTCGGAAAACACAAGGCAGGAAATGGAGCAAGCCTGGCAAGAAAGAAGGAGGGCTGAGTCCAGACATGCTGAACTGAGCTTTGGCAGAGCACACAGACAAAGTTGTCCACAAAGAGGCAACTGTGAGAGCAGGCGGAGGCTTGAGAGAGAAGTCAGAGCAGAAAGAAGGGCCATGTGGGTCTCCCAGGTGGAAGGCATGGTTCCGTCCCGAGCAGAGGCGGAACTACGTGCGGCAGTCTGGAAGCTGGACAAGCGGCCCAGGGCTGAAGGAGAGGGAGCAGCAGTGAAGTTCCGGGTCAGAAAAGTTCATTAAAGGAATCAAAAGGCAGTAGGAGAGAACCAGAGGGGAGAACGTTCAGGAATTCAAGGAAGGATAGAGCCTCCTGAAGGAGGGACAATGAACATGTCACAGTCTGTGGAGAACCTCCAAGAAGAACAATGGCTCTGCTGAAGGAATCAGCCCCTGCTCTGGTGCCCAGGTCAGCCACGGAGCCCACGTGTGCTGTCAGAATCAAAAGCAGAAGAAACGTGGGAAGAAATAAAGAAATGCGTGTCATGATGAGTCCCTTCTCTGGAGGTAGGACAGGTCAGGGCATAAGTGGGTTTGTGGGCAGATGAGGAGAATGGTGGAGAAGGTCTGGATAATGAATATGGGAGACCACTTTCAGAAAGAAACACTATAAACCAGAGAACGTGGAGGACTGAGAAGTGCATCTTTTCAAAGCCATCAGTTACCTTCAAGTCACCATGAAGAACCTGTTCTCTGTGAGTCTCACAGATCTCTTTAGCATCTGGCAACGCTGACCTGTCTACCCAAGTTCTGAGCCTTCTCTCTTCTCTTAATGAAATTACCTGACGTACAACACCAGCCTCCACTGGTGACCCCCTGGCTTGGTTCTCTATGCAAGACATAGCCACCAATACCATCTTCTAGGGCTTTGCGGGAACGTCATGGATTCCTCACCGTCTACCACCACTAGATCTCAGTTCACACTATTAACCTCACAGCCTCCACCTCTATCTCCATCACCACCTGCTTCCATTGTATCTGCCATAAGATTGACATTGGGTGAATGGTTCACCTCACCAGAAGCAACAGTAGGGCTCATCCAGAGTCAATGGAATACCATCCACTGGCTTTACCTTTCGATTCACCACCTAGAAGGCTTCGATGTCAATTGAGTCATCCAACGCAACCACCTGAGCTTGAAACGACACTGAGGCCATTCACGTGCATTTATGTGAATTATCACACATCACATACATGTATGTCATCACTTGGGAAGTGTCTTTATCAACACTTGCTGCACACCCGAATCGACTCCCTCTCTCCTTTGCTCTTCACACAAAATCCCATCCATCCTGAGACACAGATCATAAGCAACCTCCTCTGTTAAAGTTTGACAAACTGGCTTCCATGATGGCCCTCAATGGTCCCTGCCTCCCTGTACCAACATCCTCCCACTGCCCCCTTCCAAACTGGTACCAAGTGTGACCAACAGCATGCAGAACTGATGATGCACCAACCTCCAAGTTCAAGGCAGAAAAGACCACGGTTTGCATCTTAGGGTCCCTCCCTCTCAGCCTCTCTCTCTCTTCCCCAACTCAAGGAAGCCAGGCACCAGTGTTGTGTGACTGGCCTTAGGGAGTGGCTCATGTGGCAAAGAACTAGGGCCTCCTGCTAAGGGACGGACACATAAGGGAGATTCTCCACTGCCTTTGCAAAATTTCCACCCTGGGTCACAGATTTTCTGGAAGTCAGAAAATTCCTGACTTCCAGAAAATCTATGCGATAATAAATATTTGCAGTTTTAAGCTATGTTTTAGCGGCATGTTTTATGCATTGGTAGACAAATAACAAACTGTCCCAAGTGACACCAGAGCCAAATAAGATTCTAGTGGAAAATAAGACCATTTTCCCAAGATCTGTGTTTGCATCCTCTTTATGGAATATGTGCTATGCATGCCTTGTAGTAAAAGTATTTCATTGGTCATTTTGTCTTCTCTACTGCGACGGTGGTCTCACTGGGATTGGGGGTTGAAGCTTATCTGTGTTTCTATGTCTTGCATTATCTGGTCTGGTGACCTTCTCAAAATAAGGTGTGCATACATGGCTATTGAATGGATGGATGGGTGGGTGGATGGATGGATGGATGGATGAACGAATGAATGAGTGAAGCTCTATTCATGGTTTCTTCATCTCTGAAGGCAAGATAGCTGCATGCAGCCTGGAATTACAAGACCTCTGTTTGAGACAGAATGTGCCCTTGGATCGCTAAAGTAGGAAACAATTGGCTGCCTTCAAGTGATTTGAATTATGAGCCAAGCATTTGGAAGCATGGGGGAATAAATAACATCCAGCATATCAACGAGTTTTTATGGAGGTTATTATTAATCTTTACATCCCGCACAGTCCATAGCACATGGTAGATGCCCAATAAATATGCACTGACTTGCACTGACCAGGATCCTGCAAACACAGACAACGTGTAAATCAGAAGAGCAAGACTCGATGTCAAGAGCAAATCACCAGACCCAGAGTTAGTGTTAAAGCCACCTTCCAAACAGGAGGGACCAAAATACTACATGAGCATCAAAAGCTGGACAGGTCGTTTGTGGAAATATAACGTGAAAAACCCAAAGGCAATGGTTCTCAGAGTGTGAGCCCCTAGACAAGACCAGGAGAAGTCCACATGGCTGCCATTGGATCTCCCCACTCAGAAACTCTAATGGATGGAGCCCAGAAGCCGTGCAAGGGGTTCTGATACTCAAGTATGAGAAACACTCCCCTAGATCATGGGCTTCAAAAGCATTTAAGACTTAGGGGTCAGGGCGCCTGGGTGGCTCCGTGGGTTAAAGCCTCTGCCTTCGGCTCAGGTCATGATCTCAGGGTCCTGGGATCGAGGCCCGCATCGGGCTCTCCGCTCGGCAGGGAGCCTGCTTCCTCCTCTCTCTCTGCCTGCCTCTCTGCCTACTTGTGATCTGATCTCTGTGTGTGTGTGTCAAATAAATAAATAAAATCTTAAAAAAAAAAAAAGACTTAGGGTTCAGTGCCTTCCTTCCCTAACAGTCTTCCCAATAGTATTATCCTAAGGACTGAAATGAAATGAGTAGGAATCTACTCTGAGCCACAGATGCACAGGCACAGGATGGTGGCTAAACCAAGAGTCCCAAAGCCAGCTCTGTCCCTCATTCACGTCACAGGGGTCTTTCAGCACCGTCTCTGAACGCCACACTTCCAGGCTCCAAAATCTGTCTCTTCCCCACCATTTCCTCGGGTTGTTTCAACCCCGTCTCTACTGGAAGGTCTTAGTTCCCCTTGGAAGACCTCCCATGAACCCAAGCCTGAGACAGCATCCCCATTAGGAATGCCCCTGTTCTCCCAGCCCCGCAAACATTCACGGAGCCACTCTTAGTAAGGTAATGATGTCACGTGGTCTTAAGGTCATCATTGGAGATGTGACTTTAACCCCCATCAGACCACATGCACCAAGAGCGAGCTGACATGCCTTCCTTCCCCCAGAAAAAAAGTCCAACAGGCGCTTTTTGCTCTGTGTATAAAACATTCCGTAGAGTTGCAAAAGGCTCTGACATTCACACCAATTGGGAGACAGAAATGCCTATTCCGCCCTATAAAGGTTGAGAAATCGCTTTTGCTCAAGTGTTTGTCATGCATGATTACACGTTGAAAATACGCTGGAGAAAAACCCATGCTGAAGTCGATATTTCCTTAGAGTGAGACACAGAAGCAAGACGGGGATGTGACAAACCATAGCCATGTCGTACGTTTGAGTTTAGGGCGGTGTAGGTTTTTCTACTGTAAATGCCGCCCCATGCTTGAACGGCTAGACTTGGGATCATCTCGACCTGGTTCAGTACGTGAGCACCTCTGGACTTGTTCCAGATTTCACCATTTCTAGCTGCACGTCCCCTCTTGTCACGGCGTACGCACCCCTTAACCAGGTCACAAGGAAGTTTATTCAGAAAATACACGGAGGGTGCGTATCACCCATCACGGCTGAAAATGAGCCGCATTCAAGTCAAGAGTCTTGATGATGATGATCGTGGCTCTGGAACCACGCAGGAGAGGCTGGAAAAGACCTGGGGATCGGTCCAACCCCCTCGTTTGACAGTCGAGGAGTAGGCATCCGCAGCACGTGCCAGCAGAAGGCTGCAATCACCGAGGGGGACCACCACCTCCTTCCCCAGATCCAGCCCCCGAACGGGGGGGTGTTATGATCCAGTGCAGTGGCCTCATCTCTGAAACGCTGACGAAACAGAGGGGACTCGAGGACAGATGTCCCCCCCCCCCCGCCCCAATGCCGGGCTGTGTCAGAGAAGCTGGGCGAGGCTAAGCAACAAGGAAGAGACTGAGCCAAGTGTCTGCCTTCCACCCAGCTCTACCCAGGCTGCTACCCTTCCGGGGCGTCCTGCACACAGGCCTGCATCTTGGCGGCGTTCCTAGGGCTGTAGGGACAAAGGACCACAAGCTTCCATCAAAGGCTAAAAATGAGGGTGAGGGTGTTGGCAGGACAGTGCTGCTCCGAAGGACCCAGAGAGTCTCCTGCCTCTTCTGTGCTCAGGTGGCTGTCGGCCAGCCTCACCGTTGTGGGCTCTGCAGGGGCCTTGCTCCAGCCTCTGTCCCCACGGCCCCACCGCTGTCTTCTCCCCGTGGGTCTGAGTCCTCCCTTTACGTTCCCACCACGTGAGCCTGTGTCTGTGTGTGTGTGTCCCCTCTTAGACGGACAGCTGTCATGGGAGCTCGGAGACGTCATAGGAGACGGAGAAGTCATGGGGTCAGGGCCCCCTTGCCTGACCTCTTTCCTGTATCTGCCAAGAACCCTTCTCCAAGCAAGGTCACATTTGGAGCTGCTGGACGTTAGGACTTCATTCTGTCGTTCTGAGGAGACACGATTCCACCCACGACGCTTGGTTTATTTGTAAAATGACATGGTTGGATTCGTGGTGGTTGTACTTGTCTGGTGTTAAACCTGGAGACAAATCGAGCAGTAAAATTGCATGCTGTCTCTGTCTCACACACAAAGACACTGGAATTTGGAATTGGGGAAAAAGAACATTTGGATGACTGGCTGAATGGGTTTACTTCCAACCAGGCACGTTACCACCCCACAAAAACTACCTCACTGTTTCTGTGTGTTTGCATCAGGTTGAGGAAGGAGGTCACACTGTGTGCTATCGGTGTAATTCACATGGACACATGCACCCACTATCAGCGTAAGGACGACTGCAACCAAATTATCGGAGGGAGCAATTTGCATACACATATCAAACCCCATATGGAATAGCTGCATAATAAATGGGTTTCCCCTCTTACATTTTTGCCAGAGCCTAGCTTATTTGCCTCTTTCCTCATGGAACAAAAACTTATTTTAAATCTGTTCCATGCGTTAATTTGAATTTTTTTAAGATTTTATTTATTCAATAGAGATAGAGAGAGCCCACAAGCAGGAGGAGCGGCACAGGGAGACAGAGAAGCAGGCTCCCCGCGGACGCAGGAGGTGGGAGCCCAACATGGGGCTCGATCCCAGGACCTAGAGGTCATGACCTGAACCAAAAGCAGACACCCAGCCATCTGAGCCATCCAGGTGCCCCTAGTTTGAGTATTTTAGCCACGGCGTCAGTATTTCAAAAATATAACCCCAGTTTTAAAAATGGAAGCAAGGAAAAAGGTAGACAGGACATTTATGAACGATGAAATGATACTCATCGTAGCAAATATAAATGCTGAAATATGTACAGGGAAAGACCAGTGTACCCCCCCCAAACAATGCAAGGTTACAGAATTACATTGTTGATAACAGCTGGGTATCATTCAGACTTTCAGAAACCAGGAAGGAGTGCACCTCAAATGAGGCACATGAAAACACTCTTATCACTCTCTGAATAAAAGTGACTGGTTTTCCATCACCCTTTTATCGTAAGAATGTAAAAGGTGGCTATTTCTTCCAGAAGTTAAAAACGATGACACGAAGTCAGTCACGAAGTCATTCACAACAAAGCTCACATCTGCATTCTTTGGGGTTGGTGAGACTAATTCCGAATCTGTGAGACAGATAAAACCCACTCTACGAAACACATTTTTCCATATAAATTCATCTTGCATTCACTCGCAGACTATTAAAACTTCTTATTTTGTTGGAGAATCTAATTTTAATCAATCAGTGTCACAGCTCAGAAAATATAACCCCGTTTTCAAGGCGTCTTACGTTTAATTTTCTGTTCAGCCCCGTGTTCGTGTTTTGCACCCATGTCAGTAAGTCCTAACGAAGCGGCCGCTCACCGATGTGTGGGCGTCTACAGGTCGGAAAATCACCGCGCCCGTCCCGTGTCCGGCCACCGTCTTCCCTGCCACTGCATTGCCATCGGCATCGTGGCTTGGCCCCGTTTGAGATAAGCTCACTGCGTGGCCTTCCGTACTCTGTTCTGAAAGATGCTTATCAAGGATTTCTTCATCCTTTTTATTTTCTCTAAAGCTCTCCCTTACATGCATCACTTCCGTCTTCCTTTTTGATAAAGTGCTTTATAATGACTACCCCCGAACATCAACCTAATTCTCATTACAGCGGATGCAATGCATAAAGTCGATTCTGGTTAGGAGAACATCGCGAGGATCGTGCGGATGCTGTTGCTCCCTGTCCTGTTTGCCCCCCGTTTTCCGGTCATGCCCAGCCAGAGACAGGGCCCCTAGGGCCCCAAGGAAAGTGAGAATGTGGCCGAGGCACACCCCACTTTACACCGAAGTTCTTAACTGCGAGGGATTTTAGGGACCATCTGGCAACATCTGGAGACATTTCTGATGGTCGGGGTGGGAAGAGACGGGCTCTCGGCATTCAGAAGCTTGAGGCCAGCGAAGCGTCCCACAAGGCACAGTCACCTGCATCAAAGAATCACCCAGGCCCAGGCCCAGCATCGATTGCCAAGGGCAGTAAATCTGGTGTGTAAGGGAGATGTACCCCTTTCGCATATCGGAGCGCATCAGATCATGTCTTAAATATTATCGAGCACCTGTCCGTTGCCAAGAGTCTCTGATGCATCCTTTTCGTGATCAATGACGATGACCTTCAACTTATTATAATTTAGGATCCCTAGGCTATGTTGTGGAAGTTTGGATTTACTAAGGGCACGACAAAATCCTATGTACACACAGCAACCACCACACCAACAAAGGGGTCACAGTTGCTACTTCTAGCAACAGCATCCTTTTGAAAGGTGGGCAAGGCATTCCTTTGATTTTGTGTCACACGTGAAATATGGATCATGTATCATTGTTCTCAAACATGCAGCCATTTGTGCAAAGAGCTTCTAGGTGACTATTATCCTGGAGACGAGACAATGTTACCAGCAGAGTGGAATGGGAGTTAGCAGGCTCTGGGCAAGAGGCACAGATGGGGAGAGGCTAGTCCGAGGGCCCAACTTCCAATGGGAAGGTGAATAATTATGGCAATGCAATATATGATATTGTGATGCTAGTGAACACTAATGGATTCGACGCTTGAAAAGCTATGGCGGCAATCCTTTTACATATAACTATATCCAATCAACGGGTACACCTTATGCTTACACAGTGTTATTTGCCAATTATATCTCTATAAAGTTGTGGGAGAAAAAGGATGCAATAAACCATCAGGGATAAGAAACCATCTCTGATAGTTGTCTGTTTGTCCCTAAGCTAGCTTGACGTGGGGCATACTGATAATTAGCATGAGAACAATGGCCGGGTGTATGGTGGGCTTGGAAACGGCTGCCGTCATTGCAGAAGACTGCATGGAGGTCCCGCAAATGTGAACAAAATGAGCGTATAGTCCAGCCATTCATTTCAAAAGAACGAACACAGCAGCTTGAAAGGTATCTTCACCCCCGTATTCATAGCAGTATTATTTATGAGAGCCACATTATTTACAAGAGCCAAGACATAGAATCAACCTAAGTGTCTATCGATGGGTGAATGGGTAAAGATGCAGTATATTTGCACAACGGATTATAATATTCTGTCATTAAAAAGAAAAACACACAGGAAGGAAATACTACTTTTCTCATTTGCAGCAATGTGGTTGGGGCTGGAAGGCATCATGCTAAGTGAAATAAGTCAGACAGGGAAAGATAAATAATGCATGATCTCCCTCAGATGTGGAATCTAAAAAGAAAACGAAATAACCCAAACTCATAGAAAAAGAAATCAGAGTTGTGGTTCCAAGAGGCAGGGAGCTGGGGGGAGGGAGAAATGGAGGAAATTGGTCAAAGAACACCAAACGCTCAGGGATTCGCTAAGTCAGTCCTGGGGACGTAATGCGGCCACCCAAGGACCACAGTGACATCATAGTTACGGTGACGGATGGCAACGACTTTTCCATCAAATGAGAAAAATACGTAAAGTGGGGCACACTTAGAACAAGATTCAGAAAGTGACCTGCAGAAATACATTTTAGTGTAGGAAGGATGGCCAAAGACGATTGTAATACATTAGGTTATTATAATGTGGCTTTTGTCTTTGCCAATAGACTACACCACATGGGCTTCTACCAACATGACCTAATTTGGTTGACTGAGTCGGCAAAGGGGAAAAAATTGGAGTTGAAAAAAGAAAATTGGAGCGCGTGTGTGTGTTGAAGGAGGGATCGAAGTCTATCTTTAAGCCTCTTTCTCATTGCCTCTGGTCAGCTTGGTGCATGAGCTGGGAACCAGAACACGGGAGACGCAGGGAGCCCACACAGCCCCCCAGACAGACACACACACAAGCGGCCATATTCACGGATGTTTCCTCCTTGGGGGGGCACAGCCTCCGGCCCTGAGGGCTCCCCCTCCTAAGGAGTCGATACCATGAGACTGAAGACCATGAAGAACACTCCTGTTCCTCTAAAAATAACCCGAGTGCTGGATTTGGCTGATGCTACTTTCCTGTAGGTTATGTAGCCAGAGCCCTTTTGTCAATGAGTCTCTGCAACGAGAAGTAAAGGACGGAGGGCAGAGGTACTGACAGATGAAAAGAAATTCAAAATACACCTCAGCCTATTGTCATGCGCAGCCCCGTGTGAGTTAGAAAAATGTTAAAAAATCATTTTTTACTTTTATGGCCTGGAAGTTGATGGTTATACTTTGAGGTGTGATAAAGATGCAATGGGTATGTTTAAAAAAAAAAAGGTTCTTATACTTTAGAGCAATAAACTGACGTGTTTAGATGAATTCCACGGTGCCACAATGAGAACAGAGGAATAGGGGAGGTTCAAGGGGCGACAGCAGACGATGCAATGCTTACTGCTCGAGCCGAGTGACGGGTCCAGGGGACTCAGGACGCCCCCTGCTTGAAATCCTCAATACGAAAATACCCAGTCCCGTTTCAAGTACGTGGGAAACTTTTTTCGGCATTTTTTTAAGGATGCAAATCAAATCAAAGTGTACAAAACACTAAATGAATACTCTCATTTATGTTTAAAAGATTGAGAAAATTAGGTGCAGAATGGATACAAATGGTTTGCTGTTTAACCACTGGCTTTGAAATTAGTGATACATTCTTCCAACACTTGTTTCCTATAATACTTCTCATTCCTTCCCTATAAAAATACTGTCTTTTTTTTTAACNCCAACACTTGTTTCCTATAATACTTCTCATTCCTTCCCTATAAAAATACTGTCTTTTTTTTTTAACATTTTATTTATTTATTTGACACAGAGAGAGAGAGATCAGATCACAAGGAGGCAGAGAGGCAGGCAGAGAGAGAGGAGGAAGCAGGCTGAGCAGAGAACCCGATGCGGGCCTCGATCCCAGGACCCTGAGATCATGACCTGAGCCGAACGCAGAAGCGTCAACCCACTGAGCCACCCAGGCGCCCAATACTGTGTCTTTCAAAAGCTCCTTGAGGGGCGCCTGGGTGGCTCAGTCCGTTGAGCGTCTGCCTTCAGCTCAGATCATGATCCTGGGGTCCTGGGATCAAGCCCCGCATTGGGCTCCCTGCTCAGCGGGGAGCCTGCTTCTCCTTCTCCCTCTGCCCCTCCTTGTGTTCCCTCTCACTCTGCTCTCTCTCAAATAAGTAAAATCTTAAAAAACAACAACAACAAAACGCCTCGCAAGGCTACAGTGTTCTTACGTCTCATTCATACAGTGGACCAGTTCCCAGAACCCCAACAAGAATGCTTCCTAGGATGTACTTTTATATCAAAACCCACACCATGGGTTGAGAGAATGAGGTTACGTCTTAAAGTATGGCTCACGGCCACGCAGCCGAGATGACAAAACGTAAGCTCCGTGGGTCGCCCCCTGGGGAGTCTGTGGCCAGCGCCGTGTTCCCGCAGTTCCATGCGTGTTGGTCGCCAAATGCGCGCATGGGTAACAAAGTGACAAAGAATTAGACGATATTGCCACGTGGTCCGCGTAGGATACATTAAATAACCGCGTGTCCATGCTGGTGTCAACAGATGATGGAAGAAATAATTAGGATGCAGGAAATCCTCGTCAGAGAGGAATTCCAAGTCACCGAGTCGGGAACTGAGTCGCCCAAGGCCGACAGCCGACCGCTGCGTGCACCCCACCTCGCCTGACTTTAAGCGACTTGCTTCCAGAGCACAGAGGACGCAAAGGTGAGGGCTCAGGAGACGTCCCAGCGGAGAACGGCCAGGCGACGGGGTCAACATTACTGGGACAGTCACGCCCACAGACACACCCTGACAGAGCGATGAGGACCATTCATCTCCGCGCTACCTTCCCCTCCACCCAAAACACACGATACCCTCTGATGTCGCACAGACTCGAACGGGGGGCATTCCGCGCTCACACCAGCAACAATGAAAGTCACGAAAAACGAGGTCATCAAAAGCACGCCGGAGGACGGGATGCACACGATAATGAGGGGAGGGGTGAAATCGCAGCGAAGTCTGGGGTCTGGTTTTCAGTCATGTGCTGATGTGGGCTCCCTGTTTGGGGTCAATGTCCCAAGGCGATGCGGTGTGCTAACCGGGTACAGACACAGGCACTCTCTACACTCTTTACAACGTGTTTCGTGAATGTAAAACTCCTTTACTTCTAAAAATGAAAACGGTATTGCAAAAATGTCCTAAAGAAAAACAAAAGGTAGGTTATATTTGGGGCAATCGATCAACGTGTCACAATTAAAGGATCCTGGTTGCAACCCAGGGAGGGGGGACGTCGGCTAGCTTCCCATTGCTGAAATTTTCCAGGCAGCGGAATAATCAGCTCCTGGTTTTAATCCCGACGAATCAAAGCCCCGACGTATGAAAGCAATAACAACAAAGTTCCGGTTTTAAAACACCTCTCGCTGAAATAAGAGAGGATCCGTTTCAAGTGCTTTCTCCATCAATGCATGGTGGGGAAAATCGTGACTACGTGGAACAGAAAGAGAACATCCTGCCCGCACCTCCAGGCTCATGATCTTAGGTCATAGTGCAAAATATAAAGGGCAGGAGACTACACAGGTGAGCTGCGTGTCAAACAATGAGTAATTGTCAGGGACCCAGAAACTTCGGCCATAAAAGCTGGGAAGCCGTAATTCTCTAGGTTTCTCAGGTGTGCACAATAATAGGCCATTATCCAAGACCACGAGGGTCCGAGGCAGAGGACAGGACGGTGTGAGATTAGCTCACGGTGTAGGTCAGTCATTCTTAACGCTGACTCCGGCTTCCCCTCTGATCCATACGAATCGTCATCAACCTACAGATCTCCCTGCATCGAAGAGTCTGTCTTTTGTTTGTTCATCTGTTTCGGCGTTTTTCGGTGATTTCACATCGAAGTGAAATCATACGGTATTTGTTTTTCTGTGTTTGACTTACTTCACTTAGCACAATTCCCTACCAAGAAAAAGTCTCCAAGGGGATTCAGAGGGATTTACAACTCCTCCTGGTTATAGGAAGAAGTCACAGGGATGAAAAGTAGAGCCCAGGGAATGGAGTCAATCATATTGGACTAACGGGACCGAGGTCACGACACTGCCCTCGCGGAGGTCCAGGAATACACAGCATTTCAAATCAATATCGCATACGTGAAACTAACATAACATTGTCTGTTAATCACAGGGCAATTAAAAAAAAAACAAGGTTTCCCCGAGTCACCCGCAGGAGAAACAAGAGATGGCGTGCAAAGACAAGAGGCGCACAGACCTTTGCCCCCTACCCCCAGCTGAAAACTTCCCCCAGGGCCTTCCAGCAAAATCATTTACCTTGTTAAATTTCTGTAAAGAAGTAGGTTCTGAAACTGACCTCGTGCGCTTTGTTCTAGGAATACATAGGCTGATTGGGCAAACAGAAATATACCAGACCATGGAATTTCAGGCAGTTCACCTTCATTTGGTGAACAGTGGTTTTTTTAAAAGTAGTGACCCCCCAGGGGCATGAGGGTGGCTCGGGTGGTTAAGCATCTGCCTTCGGCTCAGGTCGTGATATTGGGGTGCTGGGATGGAGCCCACAGCAGGCTCGTTGCTCAGCCGGGCGTCTGCTTCTCCCCCTACCCCTCCCCTCACGCTGTCTCTCAAATAAATAAAATCTTTAGGGCGCCTGGGTGGCTCAGTGGGTTAAAGCCTCTGCTTTCGGCTCAGGTCATGATCTCGGGGTCCTGGGATCGAGGCCCGCATCGGGCTCCCTGCTCAGCGGGGAGCCTGCTTCCCCCTCTCTCTCTCTCTCTGCCTGCCTCTCTGCCTCCTTGTGATCTCTCTCCCTCTGTGAAATAAATAAATAAAATCTTTAAAAAAAAATAAAAAATAAAATCTTTAAATAAAAGTACTGACCAGCTGTGTGCCATCAGGGATAAATCACGGAAGCTCTGTGTGACTCCGTTTCTTTCCACGAGAAACGAAGGAATACAAACATTTGTTCACTTTCTTACAAGTCCTAACAACCTGTGATTCTAAATTATTGCCTAATAGTATCATGAATATCCCCACAAACTCTATGTTGTATGTGATACTGGCAACTGAATCATCGTTCAGGCGGATTTCTGGATTCCCTCCACGGAACGTGGGTAAAAACGTATACTTTTCTAGAACCACGGCACCTTACAGTCCAGACCCTCACAAAATTACAATACAGAAAACTGAAACAGCCACCAAGCTTACATTATCGACTTGAACGCGGATGGTGATTCCGAGAGGCCGGTTTGTCCCGGGAAGCAGGTGGGGAACGCGGTCAGAGCAGAGGAGGGGGAGCCGCGCAGGGGGTGCCCCCAGGAGGAGGCAGCCCCAGGAGGACCCCCGGCTCACCCCCCAGCGGGCGGCCAACACCGCTAGGACCCCATGCGGTTGACGGGGTCCTTCCCGGGGGGAGAAGCTGCCAGCCCGCACGTTTGAAGACAAACCAGAGGAAGCAAAGCCCGTGGAGGGCGTGGCCACCGGCAGGTGTTTCAAGTCCCGACGACCCAGGGATGCCCGGCGGCGTGACCCACAAGGCCCCAGGGCTCCACGCCTCCCTCGGGGACCGCCCTGAGCCCCCCAGGTGCTGCGGGTTTGCAGGCTGGCCTGTGCTTTCTCGGGAATGGCAGGGCGGGGGGAGGTATAGTTTATGGTTAAACAGAGCACTGCAAGCTGCTTCCCCTTCTGAGTTACACGGACAAGACAGAAACGGTAAACCGAGATCTTAAAAAGATTCAGCAACAGAATCGTAACGATCCAAGTTTGTCAGTGCAACTAATATGCTTGAATTTCTACTGATTCTGTTATGGTATTACAGAATGCCGGGCGCTTTCTGTCTTTTCACAAATCTTCGGGGGACGCCTGGAGGGCTCAGTGGGTGAAGCATGTGCCTTGGGCTCACGTCCTGATCTCGGGGTCCTGGGATCGAGTCCCGCATCAGGCTCCCCTCAGCGGGGAGCCTGCTTCTCCCTCTGCTCCTGCTCACTCTCAAACGAATAAATAAAATCTTTTTAAAAATCTTCAGAAACGGGGCACCTGGGTGGCTCAGTGGGTTAAAGCCTCTGCCTTTGGCTCAGGTCATGATCTCAGGGTCCTGGGATCGAGCCCCGCTTCGGGCTCTCTGCTCAATGGAGAGCCTGCTTCCTCCTCTCTCTCTGCCTGACTCTTTGCCTACTTGTGATTTCTCTCTCTCTGTCAAATAAATAAATAAAATCTTAAAAAAAAAAAATTAGGTGCCTGGGTGGTTCAGTGGGTTAAAGCCTCTGCCTTCAGCTCAGGTCATGATCTCAGGGTCCTGGGATCAAACCCCACATCAGACTCCTTGCTCGGTGGGGAGCCTGCTTCCCCCTCTCTCTCTGTCTGCCTCTCTGCCTACCTGTGATCTCTCTCTCTCTGTCAAATAAATAAAGTCTTTAAAAAAAAAAACTTCAGAAACTGCTTGTTTCAGCAGCACATTTACTAAAAATCTTCAGAAAGATAGGTTTCCCAAGAAAAAATAGATTATACACATAAGTAAATATATATGAATATTTATATAATCTATATACTTAAACTATAATGGATACATATAAATTATATATACTGATGTATACTTATGGATTTATATATGTATGCTGGTATTTATATATTTATATATCTGATATAAAATATAAATAAGATATATAAATATATAAAACATCAGGATACATGTAGGTTTTATACATATAAAATATATATGCATGTTATATATATTATACATATATAAAACCAACATAAAATATGTTATATATTTTTATTTTTATATATTTTATATATATATAAAATATCAATACATATGTTAGGCACTCACAGAAGTAAACAATTTCTGAGCACCTGGGGGGTACACTTGGTGAAGCGTCTGCCTTCGGCTCAGGTCATGATCTCAGGGTCCTGGGATCGAGTCCCACGTTGGGCTCTGTGCTCAGCAAGAAGCCTGTTGCTCCCTCTCCCTCAGCCCCTTCCCTCAAATAAATAAATACCAAAAAAAAAAAAAATTAAAGTTTCTTGTTAATTTGGATGTGACCGGATTAAACAGCCAGAGTCATTCTGTTGTGAAACCAATACACATGCTTATTTATGTAATTGAGTGTAAATTTGGTATATTATAATATCTCATTCTTATTCATTCAAGGAGAACTTCAATCAATATAATTATGGCATAAACTGGTGGACGTGATCTGTGAAACGGTCAGGGCAGACTGAATTCTCATAAAACACCTTTGCCCAAAGTCTAAGTGAAGAAATATGTGAACTGTTTTAGGCTACTGTTTGATTTCTACTATGAACGGACATTTCTTGAGATGGTATTTTTCTCACATTACAAATAGGAGGACCTTCCAGTTTTAAAGGGTTTTTGTGTGGGGTTCTTTTGGTTTTGTTTTTAAGATTATATTTATTGATGTGAGAGAGAGAGGGAGAGTGCAGACTCCACGTTGAGTCCCGAGCCCAGTGCAGGGCTCAATCTATCGGCTCTGGGATCACAACCTGAGCCAAAACCAAACATCAGAGGCTAAACCGAGCCACCCAGGCGCCCCCAGTTTTGTTGTTTGGTAATAACTTTGTTGCCTTTCTTCATGGGAGGACATGACCATCTCCCTCGGAGAGAACTATTTTCCCCTGTGTCACCTGCTGGGGTACATTTCAGCCTGAACTCTGGGCTAATAGACAAAGTCCAATGCAAAGTAAGAATGCTGGCCTTAGGGGGGGTATTTTTGGGTATGTGGTTGGTTTGGTTTTTTTGGTTTTTTTGGTTTTTTGCAAATGTCTACTTTTCAATGATTCTAATTCTCTAACAGCATGAATTCCAGATAATTCTGTGTAGTACGATCCTAACTATTGCAGCTCTCTGCAGAGAATGAGCTCGGCACGTGCGTGATTTACAATGTATATAGATAAGCATGTACGTATGTACACATAGGTATGTATACATGCAGGTCCTTCTGCAGAAGTCCATCCTGCTGGTTACGGCTGGGCCCAGTGTCCCCTCGGCCAGACAACCCTCTTCTCTCCAAGGCTCCAAGTCACCTCCCTCTCCCACTGGGAACATCCTCACCTATCTGTGCACTTTCAGAACTGTGTCCTGTTCCAGCAGTTAAAATACAACAGTGTTACCATCTTCATCTGAAAACTATAAAATGAATCTGTTAATATTTAAGCTCTGTGGCCCTGGTGATTTTGCCTTTACCTATTTGAAAAAGATTGATCAGCACTGAATGAAGCCATTATTTTCCTGAACAGGGAACATAGGACATGAGAGATTAAACACACACTCTCTCCCACACACACTCACACACACACACACAGACGCACACACGAAGGGAGATTCTGATATAAAACGTCTTTGTTCCTCATCGTAAGACTATGGTTCATGCTTTCCTGTTTCTATCCACCCCACAAAAATGTTTTTTTTTCTTTCTACAGAAGAGGGACACGATGGCATTGTCATATGGATTGCTACACAGATAATAAACAAAAAATAAACAACATGTGTTGCTATTTTTTAGTCTTCAACAGAGAGTGAATAAATAAATGTAATGGGGGGGGCGGAAGAAGACCAAGTTCATTCCTGCAGATTCCCTCAGCAATTTAAATGCTCTCAAGGAACTTTAGAGTCTCTTAGTTCCTCTTTCTGCTCTGTCAGTAAAATAAAATACGAGGATTCTCGACAGAGTTCTGGGATGAGAGTTTTGTAACTTGGGTAACACACACTACAAAGAACCTCAAATGATCTGTCACGTCCCTGAATCCATCATTAGCGAGTGGCCCCTCAAGTCCTTCACATCCGTGCCCGTCCTCGGGGTAAAATTCAAGAGACGGGTAGGACAGGTGAGGGTCTCCACAATTAGCTGAGCTGGGCTCCTCCTCAGGAGAGAATCTCGGATTCGGATAGAAGAGATTGTACCTTGGGTGGTGGAGTGTGAAACAAGTGTCTGTGAGGTCGACCCCGGAGGCTCAGGGACCGTGGGATTCAAGGTGCTGCTCAGGCCCTGGGGATGCTGCCAGAGCCCAGCGTTGCCTATCGTCGATTTCTGTAACGCCCCTAAGGACAAGGCTGGAATGGGCGAGAACATTCCAGCCCACAACCCGCACACCACAGCTGTCTCAGGAGCGCACGCTCCTTGTTGGAGTCCAAGTCACCAGCTACATGCCTGTATTTACTCACAGATTTGCCGAAAGGAGAATCAGTGTTTTACAGATACGGGGTTTGACAGCTTTGGAAAAGAGAACCCGGCACACACATATGGCATGCGAAGAGTTCTTTCAGATCGCCCTGGAAACCCTCTGCGCTGATGATTTGCCACCGTTTCCTGACGAGTGGATCCCTGCATCTTCTCTAGTTCAGTGCATGATTCCTTCAGCCCTTTCAGGAGCAATGAGGTCTCATCCGCCCCCAAACAGAAGAAAGCGAGGAGGAAAAGGGCGGGCAGGGAGAGAGGGGAGAGCCCATAATACACACCCAATACGGGAGCGGTGACACAGTCATGAACCAAAGACCTTAACCACGTTCTTACGAGCACTCACATGCTGGGCTTTCTGAGAGTTGTGGCCTATTCCAAATTCATCTCTTTACTACCAGCACTAAACTTCTGCCCCAGCCCATAACGGGCATGTAGCAAGTGCTCAATCAAATAGCTCAAGGAAAGAGAAGAGCAACCCCAAAGAATAAACCTCTACTGCAAGAAAAAGTTAGTTTCCAGAAAAACACAGAAATACCTTAGTCATGCGATTTCTTTCCTGCCAGGGCTAAGAAGCTCCATTCCTGAGTCTACCATGTTGGTTTTTCACGTGCTGCAAGGCCACCAAGAGACCGAGTCAACAGAACCCGTCTCACGGTGGGCAGAGGGTTGCCCAGACAGAGTTTCATGGCCACCACGGCTCCCATGTTCATGGTCCTCATTGGGTCCATACCCTTCTTTCCTGCTGACCTCCACATACCCTCCAATGGTCTCCATCTTTCTTGTATGGTATGCGCTTTTTTTTTTTAAGATGTTATTTATTTTTTTGACACAGAGAGAGAAATCAGATCACAAGTAGGCAGAGAGGCAGGCAGAGAGAGAGGAGGAAGCAGGCTCCTGACTGAGCAGAGAGCCCGATGTGGGGCTCCATCCCAGGACCCTGAGATCATGACCTGAGCCGAAGGCAGAGGCTTTACCCCACTGAGCCACCCAGGCGCCCTGTATGGTATGCTTTTATTATTATTATTATTATTATTATTATTGGAGTATCATTGACACCCAATTAGTTTCAGGTATTCACAGTCTTTTCGGGGAGGAGCACAAGTTTGCTATCTATCCAAGCAGGGAAGATCCATGGCTAGCCACATGGTCCCACTGGCAGAAGAGGTCCCAAATGGTTCACAAAAGCACACGAAATATCAATCAATTACATTTCCGTGAGTACTACAATATGTTTGCCATCACGTGTGTGTAACAGGTTTTCCAAGCTGTGGTTTCTGTGAACCACTAAATGTCAATGCTGGGGACCGGCCTGGAAATGTACTCACCACATATGATACTTTCTTCTGGAAAATGCAGGACTGTCTGTCTCCCTAGATCTATGAACGTACTATAGGGTTACGTTATTTTTGATACAGTAATTTATTATGTAGGCTGTATATTTACATAAAACTATACAATACATAATTGTATATATATCTAAATGAATTCACTCATCTAGATATCTAAAAGCTAAAACAAATATATATAAAATCTTTCCAAAGAATTGTGAACTATACCAAGTTTAAAGGATGAAGTCTTTCTCCATCAATTACATAAATTGTATGTAAATACCATTATATAAATGGGTAACACAGAAGCACAATTATGATTGTTTATAAATGTAATCTTAGATACCAGTAATTGTATACATATTTACATGAAATTTGGCTAGCTCAATGATGCAAGGTTTTAGATACGAATAGCCAAGAACATTATTTTATGCAAGAAACAGCTCATCGTTGGAGTGCCTGAGCGGCTCAGTCAGTTGAGCGTCTGCCTTCGGTTTAGGTCATGATCCCAGGGTCCTGGGATCCAGCCGTGCACCCCATCAGCTCCCTGCAAAGCGGGGAGTCTGCTTTTCCCTCCCCCTCTGCCTCTTTGTGCTCTCTCTCTTTCAAATAAATAAATCTAAGAAAGAAAGAAAAAGGAAGGAAGAAAGAAAGGAAGGAAGGAAGGAAGGAAGGAAGGAAGGAAGGAAGGAAGGAAGGAAGGAAGGAAGGAAGAGCGAGCTTTTGGTTATGTTTCTGCATCTGGACGTCAGTGTGTATGTAAACACACCCACGTTCCAATTATTATCACGTTCCTTTAGACCGTATCTGACTTAGAAAAGCAGGTAATGAAGATGCATTGGTTTTAAAAGTGTTTACTTTTCTGTTTTGCCCCCAGGTGCACTCACAGCTAATCTTAAGTAGAAAGCATCTGCAAACAATGAAGCCACAGGCTCTCAGGGGGTTCTGGTCTGAAGAACACCCCACCCCATTGTTTCTGAGAGCAACACCCATTCAGTGCTCCAGACCAGCCAAGTAATGCAACACTTGCCCCTGCCCCAGTTCTGAACCCAATCTTGGTGATGTTGAAATACAAAACAAGGAAAATGACACCGAGAGCAAGGACACTGGAGGCTCTGAAAGGCCCCATGTAGGCTGTTTGGTGAAAAATGACAAAACTGGAACACAGTCCTGGGCGCCTGGGTGGCTCAGTGGGTTAAAGCCTCTGCTTTCGGCTCAGGTCATGATCTCAGGGTCCTGGGATCGAGGCCGGCATCGGGCTCCCTGCTCAGTGGGGAGCCTGCTTCCCCCTCTCTCTCTCTGCCTGCCTCTCTGCCTCCTTGTGATCTCTCTCCCTCTGTGAAATAAATAAATAAAATCTTTAAAAAAAAAAAAAAGAAAAGAAAAAAAAAGAAAGAAAGAAAACAGTCCTAGAGGGAAGGGGGCAGGAACGGGCGCCCCGGGGATGAGCTGAGTGCCGGAAGCCACGGGGCCCGCCCTCCGAGGCGCTCAGTGTCTCTTCCCCACCCGCTCGCACTGCCTGTGGCTCCTGAAACTAACTGGTCGCTGACAAGTTCAAGAAATCCGCTGTTACGACAGAGAAAGCACAGTCTGTCTTCACATCATCATTACTATTTAACGTAATTAAGTAGAACATGAAGTCTCTTCTCAAAGGATGCGGTATCCAGACGGAAAAAAAAATTTACTCGACGCGTTTAAACTAACCCCTGAACATATTTTTCTCACTTGGGAATATAACATCTATTGTTAAGGTGGAAGACATTATAGAAAGAACACAGGGTGGTTTATATACCAAAAAAAAAAAAAAGTAAAGGAAAAAAAAGTCTTCCTTACACTTAAAATCAGCATACTGAAACCAGCTCTCTGCATGTTTGGAATTTCAGTATATTTTAACCAGAGAAGCCTGTCGGCCAAGGGAGGATTTAGGGACTTCAAATATGTTTATCTTGAAACTTCGTTGGAATAAGATACATTCCATCAACAAGTTGCATTACTGACCCTATTCAGCCACATAGGCAATGTTTAAAATATGGAGCTCCAATTAAAATGACAGAATCTTAAACAGAGGCCGGATCCCATGCACTTGAAGGTTTACTTTTGTCAAAACCATCTCCAGGCTTTTTTTCCCCTGTGGTCTCGGCATAAGAGAGACTATATTCTAAAGAGTTCTGAGAAAGACCCTTGCACATTCTGAAAGCAACGTAACAGGCTTAGGCAGTAAGCACGCTATCCTTCTGCAGGGACCAGAAGCTTTCCACAAATTACTACAAAGAAAACCAAATGAAAAGGCCAAGTTCAGAAATCAAGAAAAACCCCCATACACTTATCATTAGTCTACACATTCCATGCTAAAAAACAAAACAAAACAAAACAAAAAAAAAAACAGAAGAACTTTCCACAATCCTCAAGTTCATTCACTTGCAAATTTAGCAACCCCTTTGTACCTGCATTATCTACCTCTTGGGGCAATCCGTTCTGTATCAAGTATCTTTTCTATTCTTAGATTTGGGTAAAAATTAGCTGGACTGCTGGATTTAAGGCCAAACATACATTCAGCATTATTTGTTGAAGGAAAAAAAAAAAAAAGGAGAGCAACCATTCCTTTACCCAAGAAAAACATGTCCAAACACCTTAAAGAGGGCATCAAAGCACAGTCATTATTATGAAAACACCATTATCATTCAATTCCTGCTCCAAATCATTCCGGTTTCCCAAAGAACACAATCCTCTCATTTGAATTCAGTGATTTAAACTGATGAAGTGATTTTCCACTTGCTACAACTGGCCCTGATCATTTTCTTACACATCAAGGATGATACTCTTGAAAACTGTCATCGCTACAAATTTATGCCATCCATACAAGCCACGCATCTATGCAATACAAAGATACTGTATTTCCTTGGATAATGTGTTATCATTACCAATTCTGGTAATGTAATCCAAAAAATATATATACACTTCTCCACTCTCCCCCCGTTCCCCACCGCCCTCACCAAAGTGCACACTTCTGTGCCGTCTGCTCATTTCCCTACGTTCTGCCACCCTCGAGGAAAGCGGTGGGCATCTCCCCTGCAACCCCGCAGCTCTGCGAGCCGCTGAGACTGCTTTGTTCTGATGGGAAGTCAGATGTTTTCTTCCCCTGGTCATTTAATTTCTGGCCGAAGGAGGTACCTACCCACCATGGCGCTCAGCTCGCCCGGGTGTGCTGCCTGCGAAGCGCCCACACAGTGGAAATTCTCCATCAGGATAACTAGGTCTCCCTAAACTTTTTCTGGTCTCCTTTTGCCTTTTCTTTTCTTTTCTTTTCTTTTTTTTTTTTTTTTTCTGACTCTGGGCATGGACCCCGCTCGCCCCACCTCTCCCCAGAAGACAGTTAATGCAACGCGCTCCTGCAGCTGCAGCCGCCGCGCCAGGCGTGCATCCCTTCAAAAAGCATAGAATATGAGCCCATAAAACCGTCCGCCCCCCCGCAACTGACCAAAGAGGGGGGAAAAAAACCAAATCAGAAGGAGAATCCATACTACCACCTTGTGGATTGTGCTCGCAAGAACAGCACCTGCTAGGCTGAAAAACCCCCACGCAGCAGCCCTCACCCCAAATTTCTTAACTTGGGTCCAAAAGATGGATTGGGATCCGCGGTGCTCGCTCGCCCCAGACGCGCTCGGGTTAGGGCCTTCGGTGCGCACCCGGCGCCCGAGCTGCGGCCCGGACCCCCCGCGGGGGCCGCCCTC